>BROJ01000084.1:0-12165 GCA_026008555.1 Fistulifera pelliculosa | reverse complement strand
TTTCGATTATTGGGGACGACGAGGAGCGAATGTTTGGGAATAATGACGAGAGTGAGGGAGACGACGATTCCTTGTTTCGATGCTGCCGTAGTCAGTTGCAACGAGTCAGCTTGCGAAATGCCATGTACCGCGTGTACGATGACAAGCGACAAATTAAACCTTTTACACAATCGTGTTTGATCAATTTGTGCGGGATACTCCTACTCTGCGTTGGTTTTGCAGCGATTTGACGCCCGAGAACTGTCGTATGCTTCAGAAAGAGCGACCCAATGTTCTTTTTGTCTAGCCGACGATACATTCAGACAAATTAAATTCTTGATACATATTACATTTTATAAATAACTATCAGTTAATAAATCAAGTTACAGCGTTAATGAGCTGACCATTCGAGACAGGTGCGTCTTGGCGAGTACTCGACAGAATTTGCAGTCGTTGCTTTCGTCCATTGACGTGAACAACTTGATCGTCGCGAATGGTCATCAAGTGACGACGTCCTCCAATAGCCCCCGATTTCTCCTCCACCAGCGTCGACCATTGCTCCTCCTCGTAATGACAAAAGACCGAATACTCCCCAATCAATCCAAGTCCAGCAACTCTTTCCCAATCTTCATATTTTCCATTCCGGGCACGACGCGGGATCGTCCCATTGTTTCCAACCCGCCGTTTGTATCCATTGCCCAGCCAAGATGGCACCGGCGCTGGATCCAATGTAAAAGGTACCACTGTCTAATAGCTGCAATAAATTCTCATCCCAGTTTCCGCGTTTCATACAATGATGCAACCAAAACGTATTCCCTCCTTGGACGTAGACCAAATGGGGAGACCATTCTCCCAGCACTTGTTTACCGTTTGATGGAATAGTTGGGAGTGACGAAGAGGATGGTTCGGTTTGTTGAGGCTGCTTTACAGAGCCGTCCTCCCAGTCAACAGTACAAATTTGAATCGGAATGTTGGATGGTGTCATGAGTTGTTCAATCAACAGCAACAATTCGTCTCGCCGATTCTTGGCATCGGCACGGGCCCGTTGACGTTGCTTTCCGGGCGTATTTTGAGACTCGAGTCGCAAAGCATACATGGCGGTCGGGATATAAGACACTCGAAGTGTTGGAATACAATATTCTTTGGTGTCATGTTTTGAAAAACACTGTTCGAGCAATTCGAGTGGTTGTGTCTCATCCTTGTCGAGTTGCCGTAATGCATCATCCAATTGTTCCAGGTATGCCAATGCCGGCAAGTCGGTCGGTCCGCAGCAGGGACTAAATGTAGCCGAGCTCTGAACGACGCCTTCCACTTTGCGAAGAGCGTCGAGGAGGAGTGATCGCACCAAACCACGACGAAGGACATCGTGTGCCGCCTGATTGTTCAATAAACCATCCGTAAAGGAAGAGATCAGTAAGCCACACGGACGCTTCCATTCGGAATCGTCCACTTGATTTGTCTCTTGTTTATTATTGTCTGACGATGTTGCAAGGAAATGCCTCACAGTATGCCGATGCTGTTTCGTTTGAATGACATTATTTGGAAGGAAGGAACGGCTCACAGGCAGCCAAACCAACAATAAGAAATACCAATAGCAAACAAATGAACGCCGAGAAAGCATCATTGTCTCATGTTTTCCGTGCGTATTATTCATAAATATTTTGTTATGTGCCAACATGGTGAAAATCGTTCAATGAACACGTCTCACAAAAATGCGAGCGAAGTTATTACAAAGTCGACTCGTGACTCATGTTCGGAGTTCACTTCTTCAGCATTTATAAACTCTAGAGCGAGTCGAACGTCAAGTCAAAAATAAAAAAAAAGCATTTAAATCGTTCAAACGCTTGTTGTCTATGATTGTTGCTAGTTTACACCATGATTGCATTTCTACGCCACCGAAATCGACTCCGCCATTCGCAATAGTTCAGACAGTCGTTCCTTTTCCGATTTCGTAAAACCATTGTTGTGACCACAATGCAAATTCATGAAGCATCCCGCGCGATCGGATTCTTGCAGGTTGCGCGACGATTGGTACTGAGCTGCAGAGGAAGTAATCCGTTCTTGTGCGTACTGTAACATGCCCATGACATATCCTATTTCATGTGATACTGTTGAAGGAAACGAACAATCTGAGAGTGAGATGAGAAGAGACTTCGCCCGACAACAAGGAACAAAGTAAAACGTACCAGTTGCTACTGAATCGTCATTTTGTTCCAATATATTCGAAAGACGTTCTAAAACTTCCGGAATCGGTTTGGGAAACAACTTGGTCGGGACAATTTCCTGCTGCTGATAACCCCGTGGCCGTTCGTCAAAATCCGAGGGTACAATGGAAAAGGTGTTTCGAGGATCGTTGGATGACATGCGGCGTTCCGAATTACCGACCACGATTTGACCTCCAAAAACAAGTAACGAGCACAGCCATGCCACGGTGGTATCATGTCCTCGTTTCACCGATACGCCCAATGTACCGCCGGTTAAACCACTGCAACACGACAATAGGGTCCATGCTTGGACCACGAGAGGGTGATGGGAGCTCGTCAGACCTTCCCCGTCGACGTCGAGTCCGCGTGACAGTGCTCGTTTGGCCACTTTTCCAATTCGTTTACAACTCGCTGCAAAATGGAATGCTTCTTCCAACGTAATGTATCGATCCGAAGGCCAACTTGGCGCCCGCGGATGGAACGACGAAGAGACATAACGAGAATCATTGATGCAAACGTCTTCCCAATTTGCCATTCGATAATGCAGGGCTCCTCACTTAGCCAACCAATAGCTCTTGTCGGAGATGCAGAATTGCCACGGTGAAGTTCTTTCCAAAGTGATATCCCTGACTTGAGACTCGCAGAATCGGAGATGATTGCATCGGCTGCGTCATTGGCGACTACTTTGGGACATGCTGCGGCGAGAAAAGGCCCCATAACATCACTGTTCCAAAAAGGAGCCAACGCTCGAATGGCGTATCCACTCCAACCTCCCACCAATCTCTGGGCAACGGATTCAAGGTTGCAAAATGTACGATCGCAGATCAGCAAACTGATTTTACTCCGAGTCGATGGCAATTGAGACAAGCGTTGACCCGCACCGGACGCCGCCACACCTCCAATACTTTCTCCATGAATCACGAGCTTTTGGATGCCGAGCTCATTGAGTAAATGCGATGCTACAGTAGTCCCATCGTCTCGTAGCGTGTCAGTGGTTGGTCGAAACGAAAGAAGCGACGACTTGAAAACTCGTTTCATTCGAGAACAAAATCCGGGTAATAATGTTCGTCCGCTCTTTGACCTGACGAACAAAACGTCGAACCGAAACTTCGTCCATAGCCGGCGTAGTTGAAAGCGTAAAATCGTATCCCTGAGCTGTATAGAAATCGGCCCAACTGTGATCGTTTGCATTGTTGTCCGGATCGGCAGAAGGCACATTGCCACCCACAAGGCTCATTCCAGTAGCTACTTCAATGAGACCAGCGTTTGGGTTGCAGTAGAGAACGGCCTTTGTGTTGGGAGTTCCATTTAACGTATGGCCTCTCGCAGGAAACAAGAGAACATCGAGCATGCCGCCAGAGGGCCGTCGGACCCAAAATTGTGTCGCTCCGCGGTAGCGCCCCAGCATGCATCCGCGCTGCAAATCAAAACCGAATATCGACTCATGAGGCGGTGGATCGATCATGGATATTACAGAGCTGATTGTTGATATTATGAAATCCACCACGGATCCATTTTGCTCTTCGATGCGTCGTCGAATCGTATCTGCGGGATCCTCGTCTCCGTCGTCGCCACTTTCCGGTGTAGCAGCAGTAGCCACAGGTTTGAGAGAAGTAACAAAATCCCGAAATTCCATCATTACGCTTAGCAGTTGCCTTGCTATCCTGCGACTCTCTTCGCTCATTTGAGACGTCGATTTCCGAGCCCCTGGTTCCAAGATTGATGTTGCGCTGGTCTCGAACTCATCCATTAAATGAATAATAGTAGAAAGCTGTTCCAGCAAGGTTCTGCCGTCGGCCCTTGCTTGCAACTGTATATGAGAGCCAAGCGAGTGAGACTACCTGAACAATAAAAAATTTCAACAAAAAAGCCTAACGTACCGTCAATCCAGACAAATCTCCCAAGTCACCCGTTAATCGATTATTCCCAAACCTCGTCAAATCGGCGTCCTTGTGATGCGTAGCAGAAGGAGGCTGGCGAAATAGGTATAGAAGAGACTCCAAATAGACGCCTAAAACACGATCTTTGTAAGACAATGCATGGTTCCATTGAGACGCAACATCGCCCCTTGATATACTGGAACCTTCCGACGATCCGTTCAAGGAACTAAAATAGAAAGTACTTCTATAATCGCATTGGAAGCCGCCAGCAGCATTCGAACCGAATATTTCGAAAATTCAGTCTCAATTTCTTTTGCAATTCCGCTGTTGCTGCCGGGGAAGGCAATCATTCGAATAAACGAGCGCCTCCAAAAAAAATGGCACCGATTAGAATCGCGTAAACTCCCATTCGGAAACCATATTCGCTAATAACCACAAAGGGAACCAGATAGACACAAAAAGAGATACACTGCAACGAATACCAGCGAAGTGATCTTTCCATTGTTGAGCAACACGTGTAGTATGGTGGGGACAGCATCCGCTACGCATCGAGTTTGCAGGATTCGAATTAAAACAAAACGAAGAGGAGCTGGAATCGACATGAGCCTTGGATCTGCGGTAGTTTCCATCCCGAACGCACTGACAAATGAATCGTCACCGCCCTCGACTGTCAAAGCTAGATCGTTTCGCAGCAGTGGCGCAATGAGCGCCACGTTGTTTTCTCTTGCAGTCGAATGCACTTTTGAATTTTGCGCGAGTGATTCCTGTTGGGTCACTCGGCGTTTTCAATCGTATTAATAGGGAATTGACAACTGCAATAAATAAAAGAAATAGATGCAAGATAATTTTAACAACAGAGGTCCTTGGTCGAGGGTCAATTGCATCGCGTATCGTGAAACGGATTTGGATTTCGTCATCTTGGACGGAAGCAAAAGCGGTATTCGACTTGCAGTGGCGAATGCATGGAGAGGTTTTATTGATAGACTTTTGGTACCTGGTAAGACAAAGCAGGCGCTATCGCAGGCTGCTGCGTATCAAGCCTAGAGAGCTCAGGCGACCTTCGTTGAAAATAAGGACGCAACAAGCTTATGAGTAGACTAGACTTAGAGATACTAGGCTGAAAACTTAGCTTTTGGTAACGAGTACACCAAGTCAGTCTGTATTGCTCAAGTAATACCATTCTTTGTTGCGAATTGCTCTATTGCTTGCTTTAGTTTAGTTTAGCTTGTCAACGCTAACACAAAATGCTAATTACCGACTTCCGGTACCATAGATCTCGTCATCTCCCGGCATTCCAAATTTTGATCCGTCCAAAACCTCCATTGTTCCTAATAGTCCACTCCATTGAGGCTGACCTGTAGCTCGTCGCAAAATCTTTCCATTCTTTTGATAATCAAAGTGATTCCTTTCTCGCGAACATCAAAACCTTGTCCGATGGCTGTCTTTATTTCTGGTTCCAGTACTTCAGCCCACGCCATGGGGCCTCTAGGGAATCCCACAACCTCGTTGGCTCGGTTAATGTCAAAGTTCTTATCTCGGTCTTCGTTTGGTGTTGTTTCTTTCCAACAAGAACTTGTATCCCCACTCGAACCGAATCCAACTGGGCCTCTTGCAGCAACACAGGCACAACAAGGATTTCGGCGGACCTGATTGCCTCTAGAAGTGTATTTTGTCGGCCAGCTGGTCGGCGTTCAAAGATCGACATAATTCCGAGATATATTCCTTACCACCCGCAGCGATCAGAACGCGTGAACTCCGTCTGTAATCCGACAAAGATGCAATGTCACTGTCATCCGAGGCCCGTTGCACCACTAACTTCGCTAGTGCCCTCCTTGTTTGATACGCGCCAAATTGGATTCTCCCGCCTTCCAATCACGATAGGTAATCGCCGAACAGACAGCGACTGCAATCACATTGATACCAATCGACTGCATCGCCTCTTGTACAGGAGGAGCATCCGAGTATCCTGCATATGCTTTCACTGCCGTCAACATGGAGAAATAAAAAGCCACCAAAGCCGATAGAGTGCTACTACCAAAGAAGAACAACCGCACCGTGCGAAAGGGCGATTCCACTTCTTCTCGAAGACGCTGCTTGGCAGTGTACCCACCAAACGTTTCCTCCAGATTTACGTCTCCTTCATTTTTTCACGGCAAGACTGGAGCCGGCCTGGTTTGCGGACCGGCTCGCAATCATTTTTTGAGAAGAACAAGCGTTTCGAGGGCAAACGCTGTCCCCATCGAAACCTGCCAAGCCACCAGGATCAGCCCGAGCACGTTTCTGCGCATATTGGCGGCGTAAGAGGTCATCTTGGTGGATTATAGATAATGAAATGAACTGTTTTCCCTCATAACTCATAAATGCATGATTCATTTTGCTTTTCTCGTTGCGTTGGCGTTTCATCGTGTCACCTGCTCTTTTCGTCGGAATTGATTGACGTCACACAACAGTGTCAGTTTTCCGGGACACTGACAGACGTAAATAATAGGGTGCTTGGGAAGATTGGCCAAGCAAGTCGTTTTCAGCCTCTTATTGTAGCTCCTATTTCATTCTGTAACAATCCTTTCGACAAGTCCCAAAGCTGGTAAGAAACTTTATGTACCAAATAGACTCTCAAGACCCACAAAGACAAACGGACGATTGACAAGTCTATTTGCTTCGCATCTAGGAGTGATAAGTAGTCGTCAAACTCACTTTATAATGCCAAAATTTAGGCTAAGCTAACAACATACATCTTGATGTCGTTGCCAGTCTAATCGTTGACAATCAACTGAGCAGTAAGTAGCTTTCCGGCACCGAGAGCACTTTTTCATCCTTGTATACGGAAACTTCTTCTGACAGGTATCGCACTGCACTTTCTTTACCTTCTTTTCTCTTCGTTCTTCCCTCTCGGCCTGTCGTTGGAGGCAAACTGGTCGATGGCTTTCTTTTGCTGCTTCCAAGCAAGTTTTGCTACAGTAATACTCTCCATTGCACTCTCTGCATTTCACTACTAATCGCACCATCTCGCCCGTATCTACATCCGGTGACCCGTGCACCTTTCCACATCCGTTGCCGCAGGGCTTGCCCATTCGCTCTTTTAGTCTCGGTTCGGAATGAGATTGATTTTGGATTGCCTCCGAGGGATCCGCGTGCATGCTTCGCGACAAGACTACGCGGTAGTCATTCTGCAAGGCTTCCCAAGCACCCGAATGCTCCCACAGATTGTACAATGTCCATGCATCCAGTATGTCATCCACATGAGGATGTGTTTCCGGCCGGGGTGGTCCATCTTCCAGAAACGACGCTGATCCTGCTTCGGACAAGACATCACTCGCTGGCAGTGTAAAACACAGTCTTGATTTGGCATCGGGGCTATCCGCTTTCATCGTTTCGCCTTTGGTACATCCGGAACCGCCTGGTTTGATTTTTAACGTTAATCCTTCCAGTAGGTCTTCCATGCAATCTAAACATGTCAATCGGCAAATTGTCCGTGTTCCCAAGGTCATTTGAGATCCTTTCATCACAGTAATTTGTAGAAGCGGGTAAAAGACCATCCAGTATTCGTGATCTTTTCTATCACCCACCCTCGGTATGGGACCTGTGCTACCACATACTGGACAGAGAAGTAGTGAAGACACATCCGGCCAGTCAAAATTTCCATTCGGGGCAATTTCCATTTCTTCCGCTTGCTCTTTCGTCCGCATCATTACAAGAAAGTCTTGGTAGTTTTCAGGCGTAAAACGCACCGTCCTCCCACAGTGATCGTCACAGGCATTGTCTTTTGAGGACCTTCGATGATCGGCTCCAGCTGAAATATAGTTGCTCCTTTGAAATCGACATCAAACGAAGTTGTGTTGCTGTCATCGTTCTCAGCTCCGGGTTGTGAAGATGCAGGATTGTGATTGAGTCCTTTGTCTTGATAAATCATAACTCTTTGCTCGGGCAATGCCTTTATTCTCGCATCATAGTCTACTTCGTCTTGTATTAGCAAAGAGCATTTGGCCTCCAGCATGCCTGCTGTCTCTAATCCGGACCATCTAGTGTTGTTGTTATTATTCATAGTGCCATTGTTGACTGCCTCCTCGGAAACGTTATTATCTGCTCTGTTATTCATCGTAGAAATCTCTCCGGTCATTCTACTCTAACTAAAAAAATCGATCAATGCAAAAACAGGCCCGTCTCTGTGTCAAAGCAAACCCACCAAAAGCAAGGAGTACGAATGATAATTTTATTGAATCAAGCAGCACCGATCACCGCGTTGATTGGAAGATACGCTGCTCCAGAATAGCTATTGAAAAAGGGATTTGTGCCACGAGCTACGCACGCGTTTAATGCCAATGTCGTCAGATTTTCTGAATGAAGAACAAAGAATTCAATGGAACGATTTGATGAATAATCAATCGCAACACAGCTCCTCCTTTTGCGGCGCAGCAAAGGCTCTTTGATGGACCATACGGTGGAGGGTCTTTCCTCCAGGCTTGACGGCTTGACGCTTTGCGCCTACGCCCTATTCTTGAAAGGCAAGTGTACAGTGCAGTCCATACTTTCTGGACCAGTCACCGACTTTCGCCTCCTCGTTCCCTTTCACTTTTCGATGGCTGGTTAACAATAGGCGGAAAAGGTAAAACTCAAGACTGGAATATACAGTACCTTATGACTCCAGCAGTACAAGCACCGGTACCGGAAACAGTACAATGTCCTTTATGCGTTATTCAAAGATTTGTAGAAAAGGTCACTGTTCACTGTTTACTACGGAGTATCTCTATTTGCAATGGTGCTGCTATGACGCACAGATATACAGACGACTGCAACCGCAAGTAATAAACCTGAACCGTGATCGACGTGCCATTGCCATTTGCTATGGGCCCTTGTCTTGTCCCGTGCGTGTCGCAAGCGCGCAAGGTCAATTCAATCATTGTCATGGCCTTAGCTTTAACCTGGAGCTCTCAATTTTACTATGATTTTGAAATATACAGCAAATCCATACAATGTGCGCAGGGTGGGTGATTGTATTTATGTTTCCACTCAACATATACACCATCATAAGAACTCTTTCAACGCAGTGATAAGAGGCCGATATTTGTTCCAATCGTCCGAGACGACAGGTTCACCGTGGCATGGAATGACATGATCAAACTTCAATTCCAGCAAATCGACCACTTCTTTCTTGTCAGGCTTAGAATAGGAATACCAAACTGGTCCAGATGGCTTGATGAACATCCAAGTCAATAATATTCCACTAAAGAAGCCTGTGTATTCGTCCACTTTTGAAGCATGTTGAAACGAATCACCAGTCACCATAATCGTTCCTTCCTCATGCTCCAAAACAAGAAAGGCTTCACGAATCTTCCCACTTAAAATGACAGCAATGCGGGCATGATCAAAGGAAGCTTGCTTTCTTTGGTCAGTCGCTCATCGGCAACAAAATAGGGCTTGCACTTTTCATCGAATCCTTCAAATACGGCGTCTGCTGGAGCCCAAACTGTGGCACCGTACCTTTCTTTGTAAAAGGATCGTCAATGCCGTGATAACCTGCCAATCGGATGACATGCTTGAACTTTCCGAGCTTATCCAACGCCTCCAGTCCTTTTCTGTCAGACGAACTGTTTTACGAGGCAAAGCTCATCACCGTATCGGATGATCGTCATGATACGACTCATTGTCGTAGCAAAGAACGACATGGTGCAAATACCTACAGAGCCCGTCACAAAAGATATCCTTGAAAAGTTCTTTAATCTCTCCATGCGGAAGAGCCGCAGGATGAGCACGCATTTCTTGATTACTTCGGGCATTGTAAGAAAATATGCGGCAAAAAACGGAGGAAAAGGAAAATCAATCAATTTACGAACTCCAACACGCAAGAAGGTTTGGATTTTGAGCGGTGGGATTGGGATGGCGTCAGGAACAGTACCAGGTACTTATTGGAGTCAATGAAGCACACTCTCAACCTCAAGAGTTCTCATCCCAATCAGAAAGGTACGATCCAGGATCATTCGTTCACTTTTCACTACCTGTAATTGTGACTGCAGCAGTTTTCGCATTCTTGTTTGTCTATGTCAAGAGAATACGAGTATACAAAATGCCTCCAACTAATTTTGTGCATAGACCTTTCACCTTCAAGCAGTTGGCGCCCTCGAATTCAGATTTACTAAGGTATCATATTACTATTACGTAGCATGAGCTGCAATCTAAGACATAAATTACACCATTACAAGAATAGTACTAACAGCTCCAAGATAATTTTCATCCATAAACTTAATCAATCTTGATCGAGGAAAAGATCGTCTGATTGAACCATAACGAGGTTAGCACACCAATGCAACCCATCATCATGAACAATCCGGTCGACACGAGTCCCATGTAACCAAAATAAAGCATGTACGTCGCAAGTGTATTCGCTTCGAGCTGCTTGAAGTAAATGATGGAATACATGAAAACATAAATGGCAGTCGATCCGGCGTTGCAAAATGAACGCCACCACCAATGGTAATCCTCACTACAAAGCTGAAAGTACGTGAAGAGAACCGTAATCTCAGCGCACGTGATGACAAGGATCAAGAAGACCAGCAAAAGGAATCCAAACACGTAGTAATAATAGTCCATCCAGACAGACGCCAGAATATAGTAGAGCTCAACAAAGCAGGATCCAAAGGGAAGAATACCGCCGATACCGAGGGTGAAAGGAAGACCCATGAACCAAGGCTGATCCGGAATCTGTCTAGGAATGCTGCTGGTGTTGACAGGAAACGCAATGGCATCCTGCTTGTAACCAAAGTAAGCACCCAAGAAAACAAGCGGAGTGGAAATACCAAACCAAAGGACTACCAAAATGAGCATCGTAGTAAATGGAACAGCGTCCGTAGACCTCTTGTAAAGAGCAAGTGCATTCATGATCAAGAACAGCGAGAACGCAAGCCCAGGAAAGCCCAGTGCGGTAGCAGTAGTGGCACGCTGCCAGTGCTTTCCTTGAACGTCTTGTAGAGTCTTGCCGTGACATACCCGTTGACACCTCCGAGCATCACAAACAGGAACAGCTGCACCATGATCAAGTGCCCACGGCGAGCTGGGCTCATGAAACCTAGAGCAGAGAATACAATCACCAGCAGCGACATGCACAACAACTGCGCTCCCGTACCACAGAACACAGACATGAGCATAGGGTAATTCGGAGGCCGAAAGACATCGGCATGGACCAATTTCCATCCGTATTCTTCCAATTCTTCGGCGCGCGACTCTTCATCCTGAGAAACCTTGTTGTATCGGCTGATATCACGGTGCAAGTTTCGTACGAGAATGGCCGCAATCATGGCCGAGAGAACAAACACGATAATCATGCTATTGGCGATACTCAGCCAGTGCACCTTGGCAGGAACTGCGCCGTCCATGGTCAAGTACACATCCCAGCGAGATGCCCAATGCAGTTCTTTGTTTTCCGTCCAAATCACGTCGTAGGTAAAAGGACGCTTCCAGAAGCAAGCTGCGGCTCTCGGTCGGGCGCAGTCACCATGTCATAGTTGGTGTGCACAGTCGATTTGAGACCGCAAGAAGGAATAGGCTTGTTAATTTTGGCGACGGACGGAAGATAATGCTCGTCTTCAATCAGCAAATCCAGACTGGGCTCAAAGTCGTGCTTGATACTGAATGGTTCCACCAGGAATTGAACCACGCGGTATTTCCCGGATCGCCCTCGACTTCATGAAAAACGACTTCAATGTTGACATGATTATGCACGTAGGCCTTGTTGTTATCCTTGGCGACGTAACCGATAGGAAAACCTTGCCAGTAACGCGTAGTAATATGCTCATCATCCTCAACCTTGCTCGCCGCCGGCAAGTTATCTACGATCCAGTTGTTGTGGTAGTTCATGTGGATCGCCTTGGCCAACTTGGGAGGAGCAGTACCCTTCTGCTCGGCACGACCCAGATTCGCAATGCAGACCTGTTCGCAGAACATGTCTGTCTTCATCTTCAAGACATAGGGCGAGTTCTCGATGCGGTCTCCGGAGAGGAATTCTCCCAAGTTTTCGTTCATTCGCTTCACTCCGTCGACAGGGTTACAGAACGGAAAACTGTAGTAATCGACCGGATAGAGCGTCTTGGTGGATGTAATCTTGTTGACTT
>BROJ01000083.1:0-199159 GCA_026008555.1 Fistulifera pelliculosa | reverse complement strand
TGTAACCAACCCAGTCAATCTCCAATCCCAAAGTACGTCCCAGATCAATGAGGGTGGCGATGCATCGCAACAAAGTCGTTGTTCCGCAAGTCTTGAGAACCAACATGTACGGATACACAAAGAGCGACGACTCGCTCAAGACGTAGGCATCCAAATACTGATTGGACACACACGAGAGGATCGTGCAGCGAGCTCGAGCGCAGATACGGTCGAGCTGCTCTCGCGTCAAGTTGCGCAGACCCAATTTGGTGTTGGGCGGCGTCTGCATGGGCGTCAAATCGCCCGTACTGGCATCGGTGTACTCATCACTGACGCGGCGAAAGACAACTTCGAGCGTCTTTTCAGGGCCTTCAAACATGCCCGTGTAATCACGCTCTTGACCGGAGTCGTTGTCATCTTCAGGAACGGAAGGGTGAAAATGCGTTGCAGTGCCGCCCACGGTCGCAGGGACTTCGTTGTCACTCGAAGAAGTCGATTGCACTTCTTCCGTAAAAGCCATAATTTGTAGAAGTCTTTTATCAGATGAAGCGCTGCTAGCTAGGGTATGCCTTGGCAGGACCGGGAACTGCCAAGAGGAAAGGAACGAAGAAAACCACAATTGGTACGGGCTATAGAAGGGGCAACAAACAGTGAGTGATGAGAAGTACAAACACACAAACATGCTGATGAAATCACAGGCAAGCTACATTATTTACACGTACAAGCATTCACAATGCTCCTTCACTAATACTGCGCTGTTAGGGAAGAAGACCTGAACAGCGAGAAGGGAAGAAAGAAGAAAAAAGACTTGAGAAAGAGGCAAATAGGGCGCTCGCTCTCTGAAAGTCGTTTCGTTTATGACGATTGACGATCAAAATTTCAGCAACGCTATGCGCGGCGGGTGGAGTTTTGCTGTTGGTTGATTTTGGTGGAGGAGATGGAATTGGCGCGCGAGCCGATGGTCGCTGACGAACGACAAAAAAGAATTGATTTTACTGCTTGGAGATGTACGATATACAGTACCTGTAACCTGTATACGCGTTCCGGTACTCAAGTGAAACTCACAACAAGAATCGAGAACCGCACACGAGGCACGAGGCAGTTCGCCTAACTACAAACGAAGGATGCATTCTCTGGTGTGCACCCACTGCACCCCTCCTACCCGGTACTCAGACCGGTACTGACTACTTTGAGAACCCTCAAATTAGACCTCGCGCGACATGCGAACGCGAACTCTAACTGTGGGCCTCACTCCGGGTATCCCTGGCAAGCGGACGGACGAACCTTAACCTTTCGAGCCTCTGCTCTCCTCGGAATTTTTTTGTTGTCCGAAGCCAAGGACGACGACCATGGCGATCAGTCAAGAAAAAAAGAAGTCTTTGTTGTAGAAAACAAATTGCAACATGTAATAAATATATAACTAAATAAATTATTTTTTGCGCATCTGCACTTGTATTTTGAGTAGGCGAGGTTGCCCTCCATCGCAAGAAATCCTCTTCTCCGCCCTTGTCCTTCTGCCATTGCCGTATGAAATCGTTGACTTTCTGCTCTCCGCGCGCCCGCTCCTCGTCCGACAGGGTGATGTTCACGGTGGTCCCTGCCTCGCGATGCGGGTGGTATACGGTTGCAAAACCATCAGCATTGAGAGAGTTTACGGCGTTGCGTGTAAAAGTCATTTGCCACAATTACTTTCAAAATATTAATTTGATTAAAAGATGTATTTTTTGCGTTGCTTATTGATTGCTTTCGTTGAATGTGAATGCAATGCGCACTTGATGCTTTTGTGGAAAAAAGCATTTTGTGGAATCGCGACGAAGAAAATGAGCGGGAGTTCGAGGCTTGCCGGAGTCCGGCTGGCGTTGCTCGGACTCTGACGCGGTACTCCAACAGCAGATTGGGGCTCTGCACCCCTGTGCACCCTGTGCACCCCGGGGTGCACAAATTTACTACGGTGAAAAGCACTAGTATTTTGATACCCTCCACTTCTTTATACTAGTATATAGTAAGAGAAGGATGCATTCTCTGGTGTGCACCCACTGCACCCCTCCTACCCGGTACTCAGACCGGTACTGACTACTTTTGAGAACCCTCAAAATTAGACCTCGCGCGACATGCGAACGCGAACTCTAACTGTGGGCCTCACTCCGGGTATCCCTGGCAAGCGGACGGACGAACCTTAACCTTTCGAGCCTCTGCTCTCCTCGGAATTTTTTGTTGTCCGAAGCCAAGGACGACGACCATGGCGATCAGTCAAGAAAAAAAGAAGTCTTTGTTGTAGAAAACAAATTGCAACATGTAATAAATATATAACTAAATAAATTATTTTTTGCGCATCTGCACTTGTATTTTGAGTAGGCGAGGTTGCCCTCCATCGCAAGAAATCCCTCTTCTCCGCCCTTGTCCTTCTGCCATTGCCGTATGAAATCGTTGACTTTCTGCTCTCCGCGCGCCCGCTCCTCGTCCGACAGGGTGATGTTCACGGTGGTCCCTGCCTCGCGATGCGGGTGGTATACGGTTGCAAAACCATCAGCATTGAGAGAGTTTACGGCGTTGCGTGTAAAAGTCATTTGCCACAATTACTTTCAAAATATTAATTTGATTAAAAGATGTATTTTTTGCGTTGCTTATTGATTGCTTTCGTTGAATGTGAATGCAATGCGCACTTGATGCTTTTGTGGAAAAAAGCATTTTGTGGAATCGCGACGAAGAAAATGAGCGGGAGTTCGAGGCTTGCCGGAGTCCGGCTGGCGTTGCTCGGACTCTGACGCGGTACTCAACAGCAGATTGGGGCTCTGCACCCCCTGTGCCCCTGTGCACCCCGGGGTGCACAAATTTACTACGGTGAAAAGCACTAGTATTTTGATACCCTCCACTTCTTTATACTAGTATATAGTAAGAGAAGGCCCTTTCCGAGATGGCTATTCTCGAGATTTCGAGAATTGAAATTGCACTTTTGAATCTTGAATCTCGAGATTAGCCTTTGAAAATTCCAAGACAAGATCCTTAACCCTACTATTTTCGGATCCGCGTGCGTGCGAGTCCGAAAATAAAACATCGAAACTATTTTGAAGTACTGCCCAAAATAAACCTGATATTCTGTAAAAAAACATTGAATATATTTTAGATTCGCCCCATTCTTGAGGTCTTGGAAATCTCGAGATCTCGAGATTGAGAATTGTCCAATCTTGCGTCTTGTCTTGGACCGGCTCGAGAGAGCAAGAAAGGGCCTTACTACAAACCACAAACCTGTGGTTCATCGTAGAAAGTCGGAAAGTTGAACCTCATCGGCAGTTTACGTTTGAATAAGAAAAACGTACAGTTTCACAGTAGAGTGTGACACGAGTATCAGACAACGTCATTTTTGGGTCTCATTCAAGACTCGATTTTGATAGAGGATAGTGCAAATACCGTTGGGTCATAAGTCATAAGGAACAGAGAGAACAAAGAACGATGCATGTTCTGGTCACTCAAGCCTCAAGCGAGACTCACGAGTCACGATGGAAAGGGACCGTAGTTGAATGAGTAACATTTGTTATCATCCAATGCTGAATGCTGATTAGATGACCTTGATGGTTCATTCATAGACCAGCTATAGGTATTTACTCTCCATTACTTGTCCACGGGTCTACTTCAGCAAAATCCGTAAGATCCGAGGCAAACAAAAGACGATCGTGCGACAACATTTCCATGGAGGTACGGAAGGAACGCTGTTTCGACCATAAACCCAAGTTGCTGGCTCGACTCGTGTAGACGCATGCGTAGTTCTGCACATAAAATGCAAAACGCGAGTCTTGGTATCCTGCATGGAACATGGCCCCCAAATCGGATGGAACGCTGCATGCCAGCGACCCGTCAGCTCGATCAGCTTTTCCTTCAAAACATCATCCTGTTCATTCAAGTCCTTCAACTCCTGCTGTTGTTGTGAGCTCTGAGCCTGACGGCGCAAGTTCTCACCAAAACGCCCAGTTCTTCGCGAACCATACGCAATTCTATAATTTGTCGTGCCAGGGGAGCATTTGCTGCAAATGTTCTCATTTCGTCTTCCAGCTCTGGCATGATAAAGCAGAACGCCAACCCAAGGTTCGCTTACTGCGCAACACGTCGGAATACAAGTGATCACCAACGTATAAAATCTCCTCTCCGGCTTCAATTTCCAACATGGCTTGCAAATGCAACCAGTTACCGCCCTGGAACGTCTTTCCCTTTTGAAGGAACTTGGTTGCTCCATTCGGACCCAATGCTTCAATCTCGTAAACACCGTCTGTATTTCGCAATGTACCATCCGTTGGATCTACACGAAGCAAGTTGAGATGGGAGTCTACCATGTAAGCCGGCTTGCAGGCACCTGTTATGACGAGATCAAACAATTCCATCCATTCATTTTCTTTCTGACGTTCATCCGACACACGCTCGCCGTGATAAAGATAGTTCATGACGGTCGAAGTATACTCCCACAATGAGTTCGTCAACAGAAACAGCTTGATACCTTCTTCTTGAAAACGTCGCAACATCGGAACCATTCCTTGTCAAAATGACGTACGGCTCTGGATTAATGTGCACTTGATCTTTGATCACTCCATCCCGATGACACAGATCCACGCATTCTCGCACTTGTCGATAGATTTCCTCGTACGTTTTGAAATCCAATTCCTCATAATCACCCTTGTCTTTCAACTCGATGAGACTCGCAAACAAATGCGCGTCGACAAATTGAAACAGCGTATCCATATTCACAAACTGCTTTTCGGTGAAACTCATGACTTTGTTGAATTGTCTCGAATACAAGTGTTTACGTGTTGTACTGGAAATGACTTCGAATCCATGACGCGCCACTCGAACGTACTTGTGACGATCAATCTTGAGAAAGTTACCGCGCTGTGTATCGATAATCAGTCCGCGCACCCAGTGTGCGGGGTCGTAGGTAAAGTCCAAGACTTCTTCCGGATACCCGAGACTTTCCACAAGCTTTCGCTTGGCTCCGTCAAACGCAAGTTCGGCAAATGTCGTTTCATTGTATTGTGCCAAGGTGTAATCCATATCGAATCCGATGGCCTGAATGCCGTCTAATTTCAATTCACGGTTGCAAAAGACATCGAATGGAGTTATTGTGTGCTTTTGGGTAACTTGGTGAGAGAAGGAAGGTCTAAATTCAGTTCTTTGAGCAATGCATCGTAACGACCGCCGTTGTTGTGTTCTGCGTTCACTGTTGTTGAACTCGATTCGGTCGTTGTTTTTGTTGTGTGATCGTCTACTTGCGATCGCAAAGGCGGTACCCATCCCTTTCTTTGGTGAGCAGTGAATCCGTAGACATCCTGAAAGGTTACAGAAAAGAATAGAAGCGAAATGAATATCATCATGGGAAAGATTCATTCGCCTTATCAATCAAGCAATGCAATGAATGTCATGTCGAAGTAGTGCGATGAGGATTGCCGCATCGAGAAGACGGGTGCAGGGCAGACGAAGAGTTCCTGAGAAAACTAAGGTGAAAAGGTTCGTCTACAACTCTGCCCCGTCATTCTTTCTATGAGAAACAGCAGGTATAACTGTAGAAAGTTGTCAATGATCAAGTTACTCTAGATAGTTTGAGTTACTGCGCACTAAAGGACTTATAAGCCGCGATTCATTCGTCAGAAGGAATCAACAACACCCTGCGATCTCAGTTCTCGTTGGTCAACATGGCTTATGCGGTAAAGTCTTTGCTCGACACTGGCAAACTATCAGCAGGAAGGCACTGCGAATACCAAGCGCTGCGCTCAAAGCACACCAAACCAGGACAGCACGTGCCGCGGTTGCATTTCTTGTACCGAGGCAAACACGCCGAACTCTGAAGGCTTCCGTTCGGTAGCCAATGCGCCACAGTTTCGCAGGTAATACATTCGTTCTTGGTCGTTCCGCACCAGTATTGGTTGGTGATACACGTCTTGAAATTAAACGAGCAGCAACCAGCATCCGTCGTTGACGGTTTTCCGGCCGACGTAGGTTCGACCTCTGCGTTTGAAACAGGCGCCACAACCGGTGTAGCGCGGACTGGGACGGCAACAGGTGCAGGAATGGGTGCCCGAATAGGCACAGGCACAAGAGCGGGTGCACGAGCCGGTGGTGCAACAGGAGCAGCAACTGGAGCACGAACTGGGAGAGCAACTGGAACACGAACAGGGGCGCTCACGGGTGGGGTCAGCGGAGCCGAGACCGGCAACGGCGGTGCAACGGGAACTGTACTTGAGAGGATAGAGACTTGAGAATAAATGAAAGAAAAGCGCTATGATGAGGAAACGTTTGATCTCGAAAACGCACAAAGTCATCCATCATAAACGCACCTTCGGCGCAATTCCAAAACTGCTCGGGAGGTCCTTTATTACCACTCGTCGGATAGGGAAGCTCGCACGTACTCAGTACACTGTTAAACGACTTGTTCGGCGTCGTGACACTGCTGAAATACTCCTTGTATCCGGGAGGATTGCATCTGAAAGTAATAGAATAGAAGAAACGAGCTTGAGTGTCACCGTTCACAAATGAATAACGGAATCTTACGCCCACGTGATATTTGAGTTACTTCTTGCTTGCTTTTACTTACGAATTGGCGGTAATGTACTTCCACTATAATAAACGGTTGCATTCAGATGTGAGTCGAATAAATGAATCATCTCTGCGCGAAGCACTTCTATCCCATTCATTCATTCATTCATTCACACACACACACATCATACACGTACCTGTAAAGAACTTGATCTCCCACCAAATCACTCGGCAAACGAAACTTCATGACAAACTT
The DNA here is from genome assembly GCA_026008555.1 of Fistulifera pelliculosa. NCBI lineage: Eukaryota > Bacillariophyta > Bacillariophyceae > Naviculales > Stauroneidaceae > Fistulifera > Fistulifera pelliculosa. Next base: position 192,408 of record BROJ01000083.1, on the reverse strand, counting down.
GGACTCTCCTCCCGTCAAATAGCCGCGCTCGGATACTTGAGATCCTTGGGCAAACCAAAGCTGACATCTTGCACAAACTCCAGAGGGTACTGATCCAAACAACGCTGCGTCGACTGGCGCCCTTTTGGACACGCGTGCAATTCAATGTGCCCCCAATGATTCGCCGTAATATCAAATTGCACTTGCACAATCTGTCCCGGCTTCCAAGTGACTTGCGAAGACCACGGCATGGGCAGTCCCACCGAATCGACCCAAGCATCGTAATCGTGATTCCCGACCTTTCCGCAGAGACCATTGTTGTCATTCAAACAATGCCAGCAATACTCGGGAGTGGGAACGCCCTTGCGAGGATTCGGAGCCATCTTGTCGAGCCAGAAAATTGCGGCTGCGAGGGAAACGAGACCGCCGTGCGCACTGACTTGCGATGTCAACATCCCGACGAAAAGGAAGAGCCGCGCGAGCGTCAATTTTGTCGTCTTGAGGATGATTAGAGCCATGGCGAATGAAAGTGTTGAGAGTTGAAAACGAGACTGTTGCTTTTAAAGTGTTTCAATCAAATGTTATGAATGAAAGAGGAAGCTCGCTTCGATTTATGAGATCCGATGAGAGGAAGGATGCGCGACGAGCGAGAGATCCGATCGATGATGGATCATCTTTGGTCGAGACGTGTGTGGGAGCGTCTTTTGGAATTCATCATGCTATCCCGTATCCCGTTTCAATTCGCACACATTTTCTGTGATGCGTTTTCCACTCTTTCACTGTAATTAGAAAGTAGAATGAATAATTACACAATGGGCGCGGTCTGGAGAGTTTTGTTTCAACTGTGGAAGGAATGAAGCATCGATCTTTTGTGTGCGAGTGTGAATGGAGGGAGGATTTTGCACTGGTTGTTCTATAGTCTGCGCGTTCACGCACCTGGTTCCCGAATCATTATTCTTAGTACTTAGTACTTTTCAAGCAGTGGGAATCTTCACCGCAGCGACACCAAAAAAGGCGGCGACACCGCGAACGCAAAAGGATTTTTTGACATGCGGCGACCATGATGCGAGGCGATTATGATGTGATTACTTTTCTTTCCTTCGTCTTCTTGTTTCTAAACGTTCGCTTTTTTTTGAGACAGAGAGAGGTATCGCAGCAGAGAAAAATAAGCCAGAATTTCTATCGCAGCAATAACGATTGAAGGCTTCGACAACACGCAACATGCAATTACGGGGACGAAGGAATAAGAAGAACACCTCAATAACTCCCCTTCAAACATGCGGCTCGTTGCTCGTGATTCCGCCCGAAAAGTCATCCTTTGTCGTAGAAACGTGTCTACCGGCGCTTTCCGAGTTTTTATCGCAAAAACAGACGCGTCGTCAACTCGAAAATGGTCGTTGCATTTGTCCGAAGGTGAAGGTGTTCGCAGAATTCAAGGAGGACGGTTCGAAATATACCTGGATGCTCCGGACAAAACATCAAAGGCGTTTGAATGGATGGAACAAACTATCCACAAACTGTATCAAATCGACAATATTCGGTCGCGTATTCTCGAATTCGCCAAGAAACAAGCACGCAAAGATCCGCGGATTGGGTCGGGGCAGTATGTATTCGACAACTTTTCGTTGCTGGTGAGCTTTGATCCGGTCAAGGCGCAGTTGCCGCATTTGGATATGGTAGAACCCAATTTGCAATTCGGTCTCGTTATTACGGACAATTCGCCGGGTACCGTCGTCTATGAGCCGATCAACAAGATTGCCACCATGGAGGACGTGAAGGATGTTTTGTGGAAGGATCTCCCGCACTCTGTTGGTGAACCAATGCAGACCAAGGCTCACACGATACTACAACAGTATGGGAATGTTCTTTGTAAGAACCTACGCTCTTTTATCCGGGCCTGTTGCAGCAAGGAGCACTCTGTTGCATGCCCGGTGGTGTCATTCACAGCGGACCAGCTTGTGATCATTTCCGAGCGGTCCTTTTCTTTTCAGCATGTCCTCGGGGAACACTGCACCTTATCATCCTGATATTCAATTCTTTGCTCCTACCATGTGTACATCCATGGTTTCGGCGCTGGGAGAATCCTTTTGGTCCGAATTGTCTGTGCAAGACAGGTGCTACTTATTTCGCAAAGTGGCCGACGCACGTCGCGTATCCGGACCTGGAGCATCATTTGACTGGCGATACGGTCGAGCATAGAACTTTGAAGTTGTTTCTACAAGATCTCATTGGTTCTAAGAATGAAACTGACTTGATCGAATCGTACGCTACTTCTTTCCTGGAGCAGATCAGTGTCGAGGACTGGAAGCAGAAGAAGAAACCGGCAAGGGTGTCTACAACCCGGTGCGCATCTATCAAAGTATATATAAAAATTCACGCCGGATCTATTTGTATTGGATTGATGACGATGATTGGGAGCCTGCGCTGGCATCACAGCTCTTCAAGTTGAGCATGCACAAGGTCGTCTTGAGAAAGAGAAAGCATGAGACGAACTTCTCTCCAGAGCTCTTCAATGGCGAAAACGGCATTCTACAAGACAACGAAGGAGATATCATTCGCTGCCGGATGCCACATCAATAGATCTATAACGAAGATATTCAGTAAAAATGTAATAAAAAGCATTAAACTGATAGATGGAATCGGCGCGCTTCACTATCTTGCAAAGACCATTATTAGGTCAAGACCGCCTGCTCATTACTCAATGCCAGCTCTTCATCGTGATTCACATCGTTTTCGGCATCGTCCCTTGCTTGCGACCGCATTCGCTCCGTGGCTTCAGCGTCGGCTTCGTGTAACAAATGGTGGAAATGCCATGCTCGCATCCAGCACATGAACCAGACAATAGCCGGAAGAACCATGACTTGCAGCGCCTGGCTGTATATATCACTATCGGACATGGGAGTGAAATCTTCATCGTTCGCGTGTTCCTTTTCTTGCTCGTCTTCTACTTTCTTTTCGACGGCTGCCATGAAGAAAAGTTGAATAATAGCCATGCCGCACCTGCTGCATAAAGACCGAGCATATACCGACGAGCTAAACGAACCGTATTTTCGGTGGAAGCCCTCAGACCAATCAGCGCGACATAGATTCCCAAACAGGAAACAAATGTGTCCACAGTCTGAGGCCAGCCCCAGTGGTTGTAGAGATCAGCCGCAGCTTCTTGTTCTTGCGACTGGTTTGACGCAGTTACGTTGATTGGCTCTTGAGGAAAGTAGTCGTCCAAATAATTACCAGGCTCAGCACCGTCGGCAAGATCTTCTGTTTGTGGTACACCCATAGCTACTTCAAGAAGATTGAGCAGCTCGATGGAACTGATCAGCAACAACATGAACGAAAACAGCTTGACATTATTTTGCGCCTCGAGGAAGTCCGGTGACCCTAACACCAAAATTTCGGCGCGTCGTTCTGCTTCGGCAGCATCCATGACGATTGTAGGGACACGAGCTCCACCAGCACTTTCCTCGCCAGCATTATTCTCGCAAGCGGCGGACTCGTTCGTTTCATTGCTGTTCTGATTCGTGATAACAACGCGTGGTTTCGGAAATAGATGAACAATCATTCCAGACTCGATAATGCCGTATTCTTGTAGTGTTTTCTCTCCATCTGCCAACAGCTTTCCACGGAAAATCAAGCGCTGACGAGAAGGACTGACTTTGTGCACGAGACATCCGGCTTGCATGAGTTGTGCGATCGTCCATTGCGGTGACGCCGGAACGGAGAATTTTGATTGAGCAAAGTCAAGAATAGTCACCTCAAAATCATCTTGCGGCGGTGGCATAGTATCTACGCTCACATCTTCTTCCGAAATGGTAACTTCCGTACGACTGCTTTCTTCCGTCTCTTCTCCAGTCACTTCTGCATGATTTTCTTCATTCGCACCTTCTTCTTGGGACGCGACAGGGTTATATCGTCGTCTTTGGCCTCTCATGTTTGATCAGATTGTAAAGAAAGCGAATGAATGAGTTTGTATCGTTATTTATTTGTATTATTGTTTGTTTGTTTGTTTGTTTGTTTGCTGCAGGCTCCATAGTGAAAAAGTCAATCATGCCTTTTTTTCTTTGCCGCTGCTCTGCGTTTCGAACCGCGTCGACGGAGAAAAGCGACAAGAGTTCTCGCGCGCGTTCGAACTGGTTTGCCACTTAGCATTTCCAGACCCGCTTTAGAAAATGTCATGTGGAAGATGCACACGATACACGATTGACCATACGCGGTTCGCTTTCGGACATTTTATTGCTATACATCAAATCGGTAGGACATGCGCGCAACCGGTATTGGTTTAGGGTCAAGCTATCATGAATCATCTAAAGTTCTCGAGCTACATCCGACGAGTGATGTACTTTGTAATGCCTCACTTTGACAATCGAATGAAAATAGGTATTAAGGGCATCGCCAAGCCAAAACTGCTACTCTAGTACGGCTTATTGTGAACCCAAAACCGCACAGTTCGCATCTCGACTTAGAAATCATCTTTCTCGTCATCTAGATCATGCGCGGCTACTCCTCGACGCACAGCGTTGGCCACTTTGCTACGTGCACTCCCATCGGCGTACTTGCAGATATGATCGAGATAGCGGTCTTTGTCCGGCAAGGTACGTTTCACACTGTCCAAATTCATGACGTGATCGAACCATTGATGATAGTGCTCGAGTTCGGGCTCGGAGGAATCGCAAATTCAGGACCACGGTAATGTTCTAGCACATAATAGCGAAAGGCCCACGGGACAAGCGTCAAGTCGACCACCGAAAGTTGCCCCCAGGAAGAAAGACAGGCCCGTCTGTTTGCTCCAACTGCTTTGAAAATCGACGCAAGCCACTCAACAAGTTTTCAAAGTGTTCTCGTCTCTCTGCATCGTCTTTACGCACCAGTACTCCGCTACATCAATACATTGTTAGCACGCATGACTCGAAAACAGCGCAGCACGCCTTTCTTATACTTACTAATAGGGAGAACAGCATTCGCGGTTGACTTTATCGGCCCAAATACGACACTGAGCGGACCAATACGGATCCTCTGGAACCAAGCGAGACGTTCCGATGGCTTGACTGAGAGCATCCACATAGTCCATGCACACCAGTGACTCATAGACAGATCGATTCTTGTCCAAAACAAACGTTGGCACGAGGGCCGAAGGGTTCATCTGTTTCAATTCATCCGACTTCCAGTGATAATACCACTCATCTTCGTTGTTTTTCTGCCATCCCAAGGCTTCGACCCATTCGCTGTTGATTAGAAACGAGCAATGAATCCTGTGAGAAACAGCAAAGGAGAACTCCAACTCAAGATTGCAAGACAAGAGAAACGACACTTACTATTCGACACGCCCCTTGTGATGTTCTAATGCAAGCGTCGCACGGTGTGCATATGGGCAGAACCATGCAGTGAGATAGCGTAATTTGGGTGTTGTTGCTGCCATTGTTTGCTGTATTTAGGTTTCGAATGAAAATGGTGGCGACGCAAATATTATTTTGTGTGTTTCTTCGAAAGGTGGAGAAAAAATTCGTCATCCGTCACGTCCGTCTACCGCCGTGAGAAATCGAGCTAGAGCGAACAATAAAGCGAACCGGATCAAATAGTACCGGTACTCAAGCAAATCGTTCAAAAAAAGTCATACAAATGCAAGTAGTAAACTAGTATAATTGGGATATCTTTTCTTTTCTTAAATCAATGTTTAGCTGGAATTTACTTCCACTTGCACACCCTTGCGAATTTGACCCCAACCAATCAATCGAAAGTGCTTCTCGACACGACGCGAGAGTGCAATCTTTTCACCTTCGGTTGTGCAGACAGGTTGCGTCAACGCAATCTTGGCCAAATCGCCCTTGACGGCGTTGACACGGCCGCCGGTTGCGGTTGAACCAATGTTGACCATGAGAATTTCACCCTTGGCCAGCTTCTGGACCTTGGCTTGCTTACCACCGTCGCTTGTCTTGACTCCCAACAACCGTCTTAGTAAATAGTAGGATATTTCAATTTCCGAATACACAGCTGGTAACTCTCCTTTCTTGCCCAATACTTGACCCACCAAACGATCTGCGCGAGTCAATGTAGGATCAATTTTCGTTCCTACACCAATCAAACCACCGGGAACCGCAAATTGCAAATCATTCTTTTCCGCGTACAACGTTACGATCTGACTGTAAATAGGTGTGCACACCATGGCACCCGTTTCAGCATTTTTTGCACAATACCAGGCAACACTTCAATCACATCACCCACTCGAAGGACACCCTGCAGGATAGACCCACCAGCCACCCCACCTTGCAATTCGCTCACATCTTGCCCAGGACGATTGACATCAAACGATCGAATGACAATGAGACGAGGCTGACTGGTAAAGTCACGGAGAGGCAAGGGAATCTTTCGCACGAGATATTCGCACAAAATGTCCATGTTGTATTTCAAGACGGCCGAAATCGGTAGAATCGGAGCTTGATCTGCGACTGTTCCTGCGACAAACTTTTGATTTGTTCCTGCTGTGCTTGAGCGGCATCTGGTTTGACCAAATCGACCTTGTTTTGAAGAATCAAAATGTGCTGCAGGCGCATAATTTCCACAGCGGCCAAATGCTCTGACGTCTGCGGCTGAGGACAGGTTTCATTTCCCGCAATAAGTAATAACGCAGCGTCCATGACGGCAGCACCGTTCAACATGGTCGCCATGAGAATATCGTGACCTGGGCAATCCACAAAGGAAAAATGGCGGCGGAGATGATACTCGCCCTTGTTCGGTGAACACGTCGGGATGACTCGAGCCACGGGACGTGTAAACCGGTCCTGTCGCATCTACATCATCGAGAGCTTTTCCTTGATATACTTTGGCGTTCGCGTAACCTAATTTGATTGTAATGTTTCTCTCCAACTCTGTTTTGAAGCGCACCGTTTGAACTCCGCTGAGCGCCTTTACGACAGTTGATTTGCCGTGAGCGACATGGCCAATTGTACCGACATTAATGGTGGCTTGTCGTGAGATCTGTGCATTTAAACAGAAACAAGAGGTCAGGAATGCGAATAACAATGCAACAACAGCGAATCATTCTCGCGAACGCAGAGAAAACTTACAACTTCCGGAGACAAGGCAGTTAGTTTGCTCGGATCAACTGTAGAGGCGTCTTGCACGGCAAGCTGTGATTGTTCGGGAGTAACGATTGTCATGTTTTTTTCAAGCTGTATTGATTGTACCGTCCAAGAATCAATGAAAGATCAGCAACAAGGGATGCTTTGAGGACGCCTTTATCATGTCATGTTCATGGTGGCAGAGAGCGACCGCTGCGGGTCGACGACAGCCGCAAGTTTGTTTGGTCGTCTGTGCTTCGTCATTCATACTACTCCGTCCTCATTCTCATTTGGGTACGGGTACTCCGGAGTACCGCTCGGTCTACTCGGCCGAAACTCCATAGCGACAAGGACATGATATTATTGTGAAAAAGACGATATAATATATAATATTATTATTATAGAGTCTACATCGTTTTGCTGTAAATGCGATACCCTTTGTGTCGTGTCGCTCTGCACCTCCTAATCCTTCAAGAAACTAGCATAGATAGTCGGCATAATTCGCCCCATGATGCCACGAACCAGGACTTGAAGCACTAGTTGTGTCATCTCCCGGCTCTCTCTCTTTGCAATTATCAAATATGCAAATTCTATTGTTACTTTTGGTATAAAAAATATCATGTTTCATATTTTGAATTAGAGATTCTTAGGGCGTATTTGGCCGAACCGTAATGCGGTTGCAGGCGACAGGTAACTGAGCTTCAGCGATTGCTGTTCAAGCTTGATCGCTCATTCGACGAGCCGCTCTGTAGGGAAGTCTGCAACTGGAGCTTGTTTTGCCGTCGGATTCAGACCACCGGCTGTTAATCATGTTTACGTGCTGATATTCACTTGTGTTGTTGGTCCAATATGTATTCGAGTATGAAGTGAGAACCGGGGCCGAGAAATAAACTATCCGGTTCAAGCTCATGTTCATTCGAACTTTTTCAAAGTAGGAGCTTGGAGAACTAGTGTTGACATAGTGTTTTGGAAAGATATGCAATTAAAAATCAAGTGGGGTTCTGATTGTGTTTTATAAAAAAAAAGCGTTGTCGAGTGGGGAAAGTGAAACGCAGAATGGAATCGATTTGCGGGGATGAAGCATCAAGCATCACCTTTGTGATTTTTTCGACTACTCTCTTGTCGCTACTCTTTACTCAATACTGGCACTCCAGGCACCAGAAAAATACAGTACGGAGTAAAAATTGGGTTCACGGTTTGCGGAATAACGGAGAATAAAGTTGGCGGTTTGCGATTGACAATATTCGTCATTCGCTTGGTTCGACATAGGCCCAATCGCCTTCTTCCGTGTGTTCTTTGTTCGTTGGTCTTTATTCTTCACACTATTGTTATTGAAAACTGGCTATTCCCTATTCCTATTGCCTACTTAGTATTGCACTTGCAGGTGGCAGGTGTCACAACCATTACTCCGAGTAAAACATACGGAATACGGAGTAAAACAAACATCACACATCACACTAGTCAACACTCGAAGTCAAAAGTGACAAGAGACGAATGAATAATGAATAATGGCAATCGATTTATCGACTGTCGCTTGTCAATTGTCACCGAACAACAAAGAACAAAGAATGATCCACAACACTCACAAGACAAAGCACAAAGCACTCCCAAGTAGAGAGTGGAGAGACCGTAAATTCAACAGTCAGTCACTTGTGGAAGCGTTATGCTCCGTAGAAAAGAGGAGAGATGGCGGCGGAGATGATACTCTCGCCCTTGTTCGGTGAACACGTCGGGATGACTCGAATAAACATACAGCAACAGCGGATCATTAATGCGCACGCAGAGGAAACTTACAACTTCCGGAGACAAGGCAGTTAATTTGCTCGGATCAACTGTAGAGCTGGATGATCCTTTGAATCCTTCGCAATCCATATGATGATGCAGGATATGATTGAGCCAACAGGTCCCCTTGTACGGCGAGGTGTGATTGTTCGGGAGTAAGATTGTCATTCTGTTGTACTCCGTAATAATTAAGTTTGATTGCACCGTTATAGAATCAATATAAGATCAACACTTATTGTTGCAATGTTCATGGTGGTGGGAGAGCGACAGCGATACCGCTGGCCCAAGACAGCCGCAAATTGTTTGGGCGACTGTCCTTGACCGAACGATTTGGAGGAGTACCGCTCCGTCAACCAGTGACGAAGGCAGTCGCAGCACGATCGTTTAGTTTATTCGATTTCGATTGGTTGGACAAATTCATTCTTTTGAGTTACAATATGTCTCTAGATTTGACATGAAGTCTTCATGTTAATTCCTAAGTCCAGTGCCGCGAACAACAGTGGCAAACGACAAGCCCAAAGGTATCAATCAACTTGGAAAATGCGGTGGGTGAGGTGTGGGTGACTGCTTCGCGAGCGCATCTACGATACATGGGGAGCACTTTGATGGTTTCGGTATCGTCGGTAAGGAGCAATCGTTTCCTACGCCCGTCGTGTTGACGATACACGAACTTATTGTTGATCATGGCCATTGAATGAATCTTTACAAGCTAGGATGCAATTCGTATACGATTCATGATATAGCTCAATATATTCGTTATGAAGTCTATTTGGTTTCTTAGCTTTTACAATATGAATGTTCCTGAAACTGGTGGCGGTAAAATAATGATGTACATGATATGGTCGCGGGCAGAGCTTCCGCTATCATTCGCTCAGGCTGGATCGCTCATTCGACGCGCTGGTCTGCATGGAAGTCTGCAACCGGAATTGATGTAGCAATCAGATTCAGACCACCTGCAGTTCAATGTATTCACTGGAAGATGTTCGCTTTCGTCAGTCCGCCATCGATCCGAATACGAAGTCATATCCGGGGCCGAGAAATAAACTATCCGGTTCATGTCCAAGTTCATTCGAACTTTCTTTGTGGTCAGCTTATGAAAGGGCGGTGTCGGCATGTTTGTCTTCGATTATGATGCAACTTGAAAAGAGAAGGGGCTCGAGGTTGGGATTGTGGTTGAAGTGGAAACGGATGTGAGAAATGAGATCAGAGAGATCGAAACATCGGAAATCGGGGCGGACAGGTTGCGGAGTAAATCTCCCGGACACTCCGCATTCCGAAATCTCCGACGCTCTTCGCTCCTTGCTACGTTCCACGTCTGAACTAAAAGTGACGCTACTTATAAAATCAGGTACACAATAAGTAGGGGAACATTAGGGGTCGGCGGACGGCGGAGAGTTGGGGATCTTGATTCTTGCTGTTTCGCTGTTTGTGAGGTTTGAGCTTTACAGTGGAGTGCGGCGCAACGCCGCAGCCCACGGTCATTGGTCATTAGTCAATGTTCGTCAAGTATTCGCTCTTCGCTCGTCTTCTGTCTTTTGTCTTTATGTTTTATGACGACAGTAGATGCAATGTGACTTGTGTACTGTTGATTGTTGACTGTTGCTGGATTCTCTATTCTCTATGTTCCCTTGGGGGCAATTGCAGAAAATGTGAATTGAGAATCGTTGATCATTGGACATCGACAATTGACTATAAGCTATGAGTTCTGACTCCTGACTTATGACTACTGACTTTCGAATTTCAGTACTGTGAAAGGTGACAGGGACCACGGACATAGGAAGAAGGAAGAATGAAGAATAAGGAAGGAACAAGGAACAAAAAGCTGGTTCAAGGTTTGCACAGGACAACAGAACCAGGAACCAGGAACGGAGACAGGAGACACCAGACACCTGGCAACAAGCAATAAGAGATGGAAGCCCGAGCCACGACCAAAATCTCAAGAACCAAGACCAATTCTATGACCAGATGACCAGCGCTCATACTATGTTGTAGCTGCTGCTATAACCTAGTGAAATGGGTACTTAACGGATCAGGAATTGGAAGACATCATCGGTAACAGGCGACATCGTAAGCATGCGGAGTCGAAGTGTTCCAAGTTCCACCTACGAAGGCCACTGTCATTGATTGGATAAAGCCATGGGAGAGTTTCCAATCTGTTAGTTCTGAACGGGGTATGGGTATCCCTTCGCTTATCATCTCCATTCGACAACGTTGCTCCATCAAAGTAGGCTCTGACGTATTTCGGATCGATCCGAGCGCTTGAATTCCCTTGCCAGCATCACCGAGTTCCTTGTTTCCGACAGCATCTGAAGGTCCGCCAGAAAAGCGGAAAGCATAAGGCTTACTGTCATTTATGTCTGATGGTGTCGAGAGGTCCTGGTCTTGTGTGCTCTCCCATCTTGATTGGAGGATTTCGTGCTGAGAGACTCTTGCTTAAGCTGGACGCTTGAAGCTCAATTAGTTACATCGTGACTGCATTCAACACGATGCTTCAGAACCGTTGCGTGCAGGACATCAAAATCCTCCGAAAGCAAAAGCTGTTCTCTTTAACAGCAGTTGTACAGTCATTGATTCAAAAATATGCTAGCTGATGATAACTATTGCTATATTCATAATCATAATAAGATGCTCTATCGTTTCCGAGAGAGAGAGACAAGTCACAGACCTCCTTCCATCTTTCCATCCATTTTGCTCGCGAGCACACAATACCCAGTCCTCTTCTTCCCAAATCGTTTTGTCTTTCCATGACCCTGCAATCCACTTTCTATCACACCATCACCGCTTCTTGAAACCATATTTCTTTCGTTCATAAAACAAATCCGTCTTGGTCGACCCTAGATTGACAATTTTCGGACAACCATCTCTATCTTTTTCCTTTTGCACGCATTCTCGACAATAATACGCATCGCACACTCCCGGATTTCCACAAATCACACAACGTCCTTGTAAACTTCCGTAATTGCATTCCTCGCACACGTGTACGAGTGTATGAGGATTGACAAAGGAACTGCAAATGCAACAGAGACCGTCGCCTGAAAATGATAGGAAGCGTGGGAATGTGAGTTGACGAGAATGAAATTGGTTACAATTGAGAGAGTAATAGACGAAAGGAAACATAAAAGGCAACAAAGTCATTTGACTCCGTTGTGTGCATCGAATGAATCAAGGCAGCAAAAAAAGACTTACACTTTTCGCACAAACGGCCAATGGCCACACCCGGCTGCTTCCGGCACATGACAAGATCAGGATGATGCTTTGCCATGATGGGTTATTCAATTAGCCTGTGAATCAATAAATTAGACAACTTTGAATCACAAGCTCGAATGAATATCGATGAAATGAAAAAAAAGGAGAAAGTGTTTCGTGTTTTGTGATTGTCGCGGCGGATCGAAATAAAGAAGACACACAGCTGTCGACGACGGACAGGCGAACGACTGTGCGGTATTCGATTTTGCTCGATGCGACATGCAATCAAACGAAACGATAAAAGAGACGCGATAGATCGAGAAGATGAGCAACAAATATAAAAAGATGGAAGATATCATTCTTAATTCATAACAATCTTGATCGTCACTGATTAGGAGACTTCTATTTTGTATTCTATTGACATCAGAAGAAGAAAACGAGCAAACTATGAGCAACAGCAGCGACTGGATAGCATCTTCCGTAGAAACAGAACCCTCCACAGCAATAATACGGCGGCGACTGAATTCACATGACGAATACCAGCACAATGTACAAAATTCACACAACAGCAATAACAATAATAATGAAGAATCTCCGAAGCGACGTCAGTTTTCCTTGGGAAGTTATTCTTCGCGATCGCCTCGTCACAACAACAGCAAGAGGAGCAGCAATACAAATTCCATACTATCACACACATCCCACGGTCCTTTGCGAAATCAAACAGCACACTGTCCGCAGCAACAGCGAACAACAACAGCAGCATGTTATCGAAAGAGTCCGGCAAACGCGTCTACCGGGGCAGTGACAATCGCTTTGTGACGAGAGACATTGCGGCGCTGGACTTTTGTTGGGAATTCCCTTGGCCGCCGAACGACAATTGGTCACGGACGGATGGGCTTTGCAACAACGTAAAGTGCAAGAAGAACAGGGAAGAGATGTGAATACGATTGCGCATGCGGCGCACGGGACGTGGTGGGAAAAGTATATACGAGGACCGGAAAGCAAGCATTCCAGTTCGTCTCCCACGAAGCAATCGAACTCGCAGAACATGCTAACGGCGATTCAACAAGATGACGACGATGAACTCGAGCGACCGAATCATGTCACTTTTACGCAAGAACAAGAAGAGCAAAACAAAACAGCAAATACACTAACCACCAAAGCGACTGCGGGAAATGTTATGCAACCAGCTTATACACCGGGACGGCGACTGGATGGGGATGTGGCCATTCGTGTCAAAATACCCGTCACGCACAATTTGCTCATACAGACCAAACAAAAGGCCGTCGCACGGCAAGCCACGATTCGTGAATGGGAACGAGCTACAGCACATGGATTGCGTCACTCGCCCATGCTCGAGGGACGACTCTTCTTCTCCGCCGATAGCAGTTACCCTGTATCTGTCTTTTCAGTCATCCGATACGAGCCGCGTCGTGAACATGCTGCGTTTATGCGAAAGAAGTTGGAGAGTTTAGGTGGCGGTGGCTCGCAATTTGTCATGCCGACACGAGATTGGAGAGGTATCTCGTATCGGGCTCTATTGCCGCTGCGTCGGTCGAAAAATAATACGTTGAATCAACAGTACCATGATAAAGTGTTCAACCGATTTCTGTCGCAGCACTCGGCGAGAAACTGGAAAGAAAATGGTAGCGACAATGAATATGACACATCTGACGACAAGTCTGATGACGATTCCGTTTCGGAAGATGACGACTCGGTGGAGCCGTATGTACCAGGTGTTTTGGACGATCCCGAGATGGTTCTAGGACGTCATCGTAATGTGATGATTGGTGATCATGTGATAGGCCCAATGGTCACATCCACGATACAATTTGTAAAACCAGAGCTACTGAAAGCAGAACTCAATAAGCAATTCCGAGAACAGTTTGATGGATGGGAGCCACCGAAAGCCGCGCGGAAGTTCATTGGAGCTTATGTGAATGTGCAAGAAGGAAAGTATCTTCTCAAAGATCCGGCTGAAGCAGAAGCTTCGACGGCTGTGGACGTGACAAACGGCAGCAACCATACCAGCGAAGATATTTCTGATACCAATAAGCCAAGTAGAAGGCGGCAGTCATCTGTGACATCGGCAGAATCGGTGGGAGATAGTACTGTGGGCTTGAAAGAGATACCTACCCTTCGTATTCCGCCATCTTTGACCTTGTCCAAAATACGCTCCGTGAAAGAACAGGCGCTCAAGGCTTCTGTCATGGCCAATCTGGAAGTTGGCACCGTAGCATTGGCATGTGTCTATTTTGAGCGGCTCTGCCTGGACTGTCGTGTCGACAAATCCAACCGTAGACTCGCGTTTGCGGCCTGCTTGCTATTGGCTGCCAAACTGAACGAGCCCAATGTTGGTCTTGTAATTACAACCCCAGCCGATGATGGCGAAAAGGGTGAGCGTTCGGACTTGCCGTCAAAACTGGTCTCTTTGATCAAGCCCAATAAACGGAGCAGCAACATGTTTGCCTCTCTGCTGGAGTTCTTCACTCAAGAATGGTCTCTTTCCATTAAGAATTTACTGGACGCAGAATGGGGTGTTTTCGCGGCTTTGCGTTTCACATTACACGCGTCGCCATTGCAGGTTGCTTTTCACTTCCGTAGACTGCTAAAGTCACTTGCTCTGAGTCCTCGCGAGTATTTGGGCGAAGTAATGTGGGAACAGTGGCAAGAAGCAATGGAGATTGAAGAACAACGGAATCGAGAACGAGAAAGGAGACTTGGGCTGAAACGAAAGAGAAAGGAGGAGCGACTACGAGATCTCCAGATGGAGTTAGAGAACGAAGTAATGCGCATGCAAAAGAATGTCGAGGGTGAATCACTGCGCAGATCACAAGGTACATTCAATGACGATTTGAGAGGCGACAATGCTAGAGCTTCGTCTGATCGTTTTAAGTCTTTGAGCAAGCGCACACTCTCTGGTGGTCATCTTGAGCGGAGCGGAGATGAAAGAAAACAATCTGCAGGTTCTTCTTCCGGAGGTAAAAGTTTTGAACCTTCGGAATCCTGATCGCGCCGTTTCTGCTTCAGCCGACGAATCAGGTACTGCGATGGGGACGCCTCAAAATAGAGCCCGGGTATCTCGAGGCACGAAACCTCCCTTGCAAACCACGTCTTCGGGCGGTAAACCATTTTGCATCTCCGTTCGTCCAGCGACGTGCAAGATTCGGAAGATGAACGCCGGCGCGGCAGAAAACCGCCTGAGCGCACAGCGTCGGGGAGGAATTTTTTCAATCGATTGGGTGTCAGACGCATCGTTAGTGTGGATCGGATGGCAGAGAAGTTTGGTGAGATTGACCTAGAGCAAGGTAACATCCCAGCTGCACAAGGAACCGCTACTTCTTCTATCCGACAATCACCTTCCATGCCCATTCTCCACCAAGCGGACGTTCCTGATTTTGTCGCAATTAGTATCCCTGATAATCCTGACCTGACCAGCGACGATCGATTCGATGATGACAACGTAACGAATGGTGGTTCTGACGCTGAAGAATTCTTCGCTTAGCCCAATGCTAAGATAAACACGATTTTAGGCGCCCAGCTGTAAACAAGTTTATCGTAATACATAGTTGAGTCGGACATTAATTAAGCGAAGTGAACATAGCACGACCGTCTGTCGATCACCACGTACAATTTTCCGCCCCTCATTTTATTTTTTCTCCTTTCGACGTCAATTTTTTCGAGATTCATTCATTCATCGTCATAATAAACGCCGACGACAATCGTTCACATGATTGTTCTAGAAAAGGTTTCGTTGGAAGTAAAATCACGTAGTATAGAATATGATACGCAATAGATTTTTATCAGCTTCCCGTTGGGCGGCCGCGGCTCGAAAACCAAACACAATTCGTCGATTTACTCTGTCGATGCATCAGCAATCTATACAAAGACAATTTCCTCAAATTCAGCCGACCCAAATACTGGACGGGCGATCCCATCTTTTCCAATCAAAATGGGACAATTCATCAAGAAGGTTTGCCTCGTCTGCTGCGCCATATATTACAGCGCGACGCAACGGAATGCGAAATATCGCAGTCATTGCGCACGTCGACCACGGAAAGACAAGTTTAGTTGATAAGTTACTTGTGGCCGCAGACAACCCCGAAGCAGTGGATAGACTGGTAAGTTTACAAGCAGTTGCGTCAGGTTGGCTAAAAATGTGGCGTGACTATAAATTTGAGCTCACTCTCTCCGCTTCTTTCTTATCTAGATGGATTCAGGAGACTTGGAAAAGAGCGCGGAATCACTATTACCAGCAAAGTGACGCGACTCCAATATGGTGACGTGATTATCAACATGGCGGACACGTAAGTCGATTCGAGGTCTGCAGCCTTATGATCTGTATTCAAGCTACTCACACTCTCAAACGTATCGCTTTATAGTCCAGGACACTCCGACTTTAGCGCCGAAGTCGACCGAATACTCGGCGTCGCCGATGGTTTTGTACTCGTAGTAGACGCCACCGAAGGGCCTAAGAGCCAAACCAAATATGTTCTGACGCGAGCTCTTGCCTTGGGACTTAAGCCAATTGTTGTTCTGAATAAATGCGATAGATCGACGTCCCGATTGGATGAGACCGAGACGCAGATTTTGGATTTGTTTGATGTACTTGGGGCAACTGAGGAACAGCTGGAGTATATTACTGTCTACGCATCCGCAAGGGAGGGTGGGTAACCAGAAATGATGATCTTTCGGACAAACAAAGCATGGGGGCTTTGCTGGACTTGATACTGGAACAGATACCCGAGCCTACTATCTTTATCCATGACGCAGCATCGCATGGGAATGAATCATTATCGTTGAAACCAGAGGCTCTCTTAAGTGATAAGTTTAGCCTGGCTGCTGTCTCTGTGGGTTATGATTCATTTTGGGACGCACTTGTAGTGGACGAATCATGTCGGGTTCAATTCGAAAGAATGACAATGTCGTGGTACTTCCAAGAAGTGGTCAGCTGGACAGCTCAGGCCCTCCATCACCTATTTCAGGAATTTTCGTGCACGAAGGTATCCGTCGCGTCCCGTTTGAGGAGGAGGCATGCGCAGGGGATTATGTCACTCTGACGGGGTTCCTGATTCTATATGCGTCGGGGATACTTTGACAGGAGTTCTGAACCCAGTACCTGAGCCGATTGATACGCCGCCCTTAGCGCCTCCGACATTGGCAATGGATTTTGGTGCGAACGATGGACCTTTGGCTGGCCAAGAAGGATCGAAAATTGCCTCATCGCAAATCAGAGATCGTCTCTTGTCAGAATCAGACAACAACGTAACGCTGAAGATAACCGAAAATGAAAGTGACGTTGACAAAACGGTGGTCTACGCTCGTGGTGAACTCCAGCTCGGTATCCTGGTAGAACAGATGCGCCGTGAAGGATTCGAGGTTTTGATTTCGCCACCTCGTATCCTTACCAAAGTATGCGCTGACACTGGCAAAACTCTCGAGCCATTCGAGGAGCTCGTTGTAGATGTTGACTCTGACTATGCAGGTGCGGTAATCAATCTTCTAACCAGTCAAGAACGACAAGCCGTACTCCAGAACATGTCGAACCAAGAAGAGGGCAAGACCCAGTTGGTGTTTGAGATGCCAAGTCGAGGAATGCTCGGCGGATTTCGATCAGAGCTTGCGACGGCAACCCGTGGTAGCGCCATTGTCCACCATATTTTCATTGGAGATCGCGAGCGAACAGGATCCGAGTCTAGTCTTCATGAGAAAGGGAAACTCGTGAGCAATGCATCGGGAAAGGCTTCCGCATTTGCCCTATCTACCTTGGAAGCTAGAGGTATTCTGTTTGTTGGCCCCGGAGAAGAGGTTTATTCGGGCATGGTGATTGGAGAAAACTCGCGCCCCGGCGATTTGGAAGTGAATCCGATCAAAGCCAAGGAAAAGACGAACATGCGCACTCAGTCGAAGGATGAGAAGATTCAGCTCTCGAATCCTAAGCGCATGTCAGTAGAAGAGCTAATCGCGTACATGAGCCCAGATGAGATGATAGAGGTAACGCCAAAGAATGTTCGTCTTCGAAAGAAGCTACTTGATTCTGGCGCACGTGAGAGCTGCCCGTACCAAGGCAAAGCAGCTACGTGCACTAAAAGACTAATAATTGAACATGATACGGAATGATAAAGATCCAAAGTTTCTAGACGGATTCGAGTGCAAAGGATATTTAGTAAATACATACGTTGCATTGCGCGCTTAGTAGTCTCCACCACCGCCTCCACCTCCACCGAACATATCGACAGCAGGAGCTTCAGCCTCCTCTTCCTCGGGCTCAGCCGCCGCTGCTGCAGCGGCAGCAGGAGCGCTACCGCCGCCTCCACCGCCGCCAGATCCAGCGAACTTGGAAGGATCCTTGAGGTACTCCTTGACCATGTCGGCCTTGTCGAAGGTGTAGTTCTCCAACTGCAGAGTAATGGCAAGCATGGCCTTGTAAGCATTAACGATTGTGTGGGGAACGGACGCCTTGGTGGGGTATCCAATAGCCAACGAAATGGAGGCAATCTTGGACAACGCTTCGGCGAACTTGGCCTTCAATACATCGTCGGTAATGTCCAAAACCTTGGCATCGAACAAGCTACCAGAGTCGTAGACCTTCTTCAAGACCAAACCGTAAGTGAAGGGCTCAATTCCGAGCTTCTGCAGCAAAGCAGCTTGCGAGGCAGTAACCTTTTCACCGGCTTCAATGAGATCAGTGTCGTTCACCATCTCAATCTGACCCTTGGTAATCTTGGTAGCAATCTGCAAGGTCTGGAAGAAAGCAGTTTGACCAGGATCACATCCGGTAGGACCTTTGGGGACAACGACCTTGGAAGGAGCAACGGAACCAACACGAGCCGGAGCAGGGCGGACCTGAGACTCCAAGACTTCACGAACAGCTCCGAGATCACCGTTGGTGAAAACGAAACCAATGTTTCCACGGCAAACCTCTTCGAGCTGTCCGATGGGGCTGTCAGGGTTCTCTTCCATGAATTCGCGGATGCACTTTCGCATCATGGTGTTCTTTCCCATGAGGACTTCGGCGCGTCCACGGAGTGCCTGACGCACAACCTGCAACTGGTTGGATCCCACATTATCAACTTCGACAACGAAAGCCTTGTTGAATTCGCTCAAAAGGCCCTTCAGTTTGGTGAAGTACTCGGCTTTACGTTCGGTGGAGAGCGGCATGTTTCAGTAAGTGAATAAAATCGATAAAAAACTTCGGGCGAAGGGTGTTCAAAACAGTCCAACGATTTAACCGAAAGTTTACAAGTTAGGAAGTAACTTTGAACTCTTTTGTTGAAGAGCAAAGGCAAGAACTTTTCCGACGGATGAGGATCGGCAACGCGATGTTTAGGAGGGCACATTTTGGTTTAGTAATGGGGTAAGCGGTAGCCACGGGTCGAAGGAAGGACGTTCATGTTGGAGAATGTGTTTCGTGTCGTAGCGGCTCCTTTTTACACAAGAGGTGAGATCAGCTATTTACCCAAGATCCGCGTCGGCAGCGCCTTGACGCATAATAGAAAACGTATTGTTGAAACGCGGTACGCAAGCCGGGCAGAGGTGCGAAATTAAATGATTGTTTCGAAATCGCTTTCGACAGGAAAAAGCAGAGATTGTTTGTCTTGTTGTTTCTTCGTATTACTTACTTGCAGCAGATTTCGAAACACCATGTCTACAACCTTGCGACATCGAACTCTAGTAGGCGCGGCTCGACAGGAGACCCTTCCACTTGACAAAACAAGTCCGGCCTTGTATTCATCCAACCATTGCCGTTCGGCTGCACCATCATGGGAGAAACAACAATCCGCATTCTCCTATCGGACTTTAGCCATCGTCATACTCGTCGCACTTGCACCCTGGGCATACCAAATTAAATTACATTCACGAGTCTCACAAACACGACAGAAAGTGGCTGCCTTGTACAGAGAACAACAGTCGATTGGCCGAGAGTTGAACGACGCCAGGGCTACGCTTCAAATGATCACGGATGAAACGGAACAAATTGAAGCGGCAAAGCGAGAGCTTCTCACTGACCTACGTCACCAAGGAGACAATGTTGACATGACCTCTCAGGCCTACGCGGAGGCGGAAGAGATGGAGAGCAAGTACTTGGCACGCGTTAAAGAATTGGAAGAAGCCATTCAAACGGCATCGTATCGGCATTTACAGCTCTATCACCCCAAGGGCACAGTCAAGGTGAAAGTGACTCTGGACTCTGGGAAATTCTTTGTAATTCAGCTGCCACCCGTCGAAGTAGCACCCCATGCGGCGAGTCATTTTGTGCGCATCGCGGAAGCAGAACTTTACAATGGGCTCTCTCTTGTACATGGCAATTCTGGATCTGGAGACATTCATGCTGCCATGATTTCAAAGTCTGGAATGTTTGACGATGAGAATTTCAGAAAGGCGAATTTGGCCAAAGTAGCCTTTGTGGAACAATATGAGAATTACAAGAATGAGAAGTATTCGGGTACGTTTCATGTATTCTTTGAAATAATAGCTCGTGTGAATTCTCATGGTGGCGTCTCACATTGTGCTGCAGTTGTCTTCTCGGGTCGGGGACCCATGTTTTACATCAACATGGGAGGGCAGGAACGAGAAACGATTGATGGCGACGTTTGTTTTGGAAAAGTGGAAGAAGGCCGCCAAGTCTTGGACGAAATCGCTCAAAACAGGGGCTTGTTTTCCATGGTAGCAATACAGTCGGTGGAACCACTCAAAGAACAGTAATCTAGTATTAGGCTTTGTAAAGTCAAATAGTTTCAAAACTATAGTTTATAGGAAATGCATACCGTCATCACCCGCTCAAGGTGGAGACGCTGTACTATTTCGAAGTCGATGGTCATCGTCGTTGCTCGTCAAACTTCAATTTAAATGTCGAGCTGCGCCAATGCAAAAGCAAGCGCAAGGAAACTCGAGCAGGGAGCAGCAAAGTCCACGTTATAAACATTCGTATCCCACTTCGCGACCTGACAGATGACAGCGTCTTTGAAATCCAAGAGTTGCATGTTGCGGCACGACGCCTGCTGCCCACGACCGTTGAAGTTCAAGCCGTACGTCCCATCCGGTTTCTTGTACGGGATCGAATTGGTCAAGAGGAGCAAACCGGGACTTTCCTTGGCAGCGGCACGAGAGAACCAGTCGTTTGAATACTTTCCTTGCAGACTTCGGCCAACCAAGTCGGGTTCTTCTCAATGGGGTCCGAGAGCACCATCTGCGCCATGCGGGGAGGATCGAGATTCAAATAGGCCCGAATCGTGGGGACGTGGTAGACGATGGATGCGACTTGGGTCTCTCCACGAAAGACAGCATAGGAAATGTACTTCATCGTCTTGAACTGCATGACGACGCGTCCGACTTCCTTCTTCGTCGTGACATTCTTGATGATAAAGGACTCTTCGACTTCTTGTCCTTCTCCGCCGTGAGAACCACAACACGCTTCGTACCGTCCTTGTTGTCGTGCTTGCGTTGAAGCGCATACGAGAAGAGACTCGACGACCCAGTCTTCTCCAAATACAACGTTCCATGTACCAACTTGGTCTCATGAATCAGATCTGCAGGCTTGGGAGGATGAAACGCATCATGATGTTCGCGCGTGTAGAACTTGGAGGAGGCGGGGGCATCCTCTGGGCCCTTTGTCATTGTGCTCATGGCGCTCATGGTGTTTATGATTCGATGATTGTTTTTTTTGACGAAAAACACTGAATCGCTTCATTTATGACTGTAAGAAATTCGAGAAATGATTGCTGGTTTTTTGTTCTAAAATATTGTTTGGTTGCACAAATGACATTTGATGTTACGGAGTCCTGCTGCTCGTGGAATGCTACGTCGAACACTGCTGTGTAGAGCGTCCCGCGTACCAAAATCTCAAAGCACCTCCGTTGAATTCGTTCCGCGCGTTGCTGCGGTTTACTCGCATCGTGTCGTCTCTACAAACAACAATCGTTGGTAAGCAAACCATATGAAACGCAAACAGATCAAGAAAGGACAACGGATGATCTCTATAATGGTTAGAATAATATCGTAAAGCTCCGCACGAGCAAAGCGCTCGTTGAAACGAAGAAAACCAAGCGGGGAAAGACGGAAAATGAGATAGAAAATCAGCTGATACGCTTCTGTAAACACAACAAGGATCACTGCTTCGGTAGCACTGTTCGCTCTTGATGAGATTCGTCGACGCGTTCTGGGGCAGCAGTTCTCGCATGCACAGCAAGTGCTTCATTCAACGACCGTTGCAGGATTGTATCACGCTCTGGAAGCGACAGGTCCGTCTCCCGTAATACGATTGTTGCTGCGGAAAGATTACTTGCAATAGATGAGTCGGCAAACGAAGTGCGCTCTGTTCGGGTGGCCAACGGACGGCACATCAAGGTGCGAATCAGACTGTCGTCGTGAATGAATTCTGTACCGCAATCCTCGGCCATGATTTCTCTATGCTTGCTTTAATACGTAACTTAGTTGATGTTTCTTCGACTAAAGAACCTCGATCGTTGCAATAGTTTATAATTCTATTACGGAGTATTGTTCGACTTGCAAGTCGCCAAACTTGACGCGACATGTAAGTTTTTCAGGCCGAGCCCAAAACCGGGATCGCACAGCAGAACTCACTCGTTCGATCACCTTCCGAATGAACGTCAACTGTACAGTCCGAAATAGTGTACATCCATCAACAGAAGTTGGGAGGCGGTGACCGGTATTTGACTTCTTTGAAATTCCGATGCGACTTTCACAGAAAAAACCGAGACCGAGGCTCATCGAAAGAACGAAGATGAAAACGACAACACATTCCTTTCGAAATTGCTATCTAGACTAGTCTAATTATTATTATTGTTGTACCTGTCTAAACTCCAAGATAAATGATTCAGACGCAATATAGTCACAGAAGGGAAGCTTGGTCGCTTCCAGCAAGAAAAACACCCGATACGATTCTTCCGATTGCTCTGATAGCCCTCTTGTGTTTCACTCCGTCTTCATCCTTTCTTCCTGTTCCATCTTCAAGAAACGCATTCTTATCTAAATTTACTTTTTACGCAGAACCAGTCTCACAGCTCCTTAACGATGACAATGTAACAGACGTGACTCTGAATGCACTTCAAGACGAGGCGTCTGTTATCGCAGACCAATTCTCCAATTCACCCGACTTGACAGTAACACAAACGTCTGATAAGCGGACGATTCCAAAGGAGCACAGCTTACGCCACGAACTGAATGTTGATAAAACCATCATTTCGAGAAGGGATCAGCAGAGAGTCGTCGGGCATCGTGGAGCTCTCTACGATGCCTTGGAAAACACCCGAGAAGCGTTTCAAAGATGTGTGGAGATTGGTTGTGACGGAATTGAATTGGATGTATTTGCTCTTCGTGATGAAACATCAGACTCTCCTGTTCTGATTGTATTTCATGGTGGCGGATCGGACCAGATCCCCGGTGATCTGTCGGACTATTGTTTGAAGAATGACGGAGTCAGTATCCTCGACTTGTCCTATCAACAGTCGCAGAAGCTCGTATTCAATCCAAATCACGCTGAATTTCCTGTTCAAAGCAAATGATCGAACGCGCGCGCATTCCAACATTAGAAGAGGTTCTCTTGGATGTTACAGGAACAGGAGTGACTGTCAAAATTGAACTCAAAGGTCCTGGGACTGTCGAGCCAACCGTGGCTCTTGTTGAACGGTTACAAATGACAGATCAGTGCACCTACAGTTGCTTTGATCACGAAAAGCTACGGCTCTTGAGACAACTACGACCCGATCGTGTAATGTATCCCACGGGCGCTCTTTTGATCGTCAGCTCCCGAAAATTACATCGAAATAGCAAAGAGTTGTGGCGCAACAGAAATCCATCTCCAGTACGATAGTTGTACAGTGGAAAGGATCCATGCAATTCGTCAAGCTGGTATGCGCAGCATGGCGTGGTTCCGAGGCCCCGTGGGCATGGCCGATGATGTGAAACATCGCTATTGGGACGTCGGCAACGAAGATGAACGATGCTACGAAGCCGTTCTGGATACCGGAGTGGACGAGCTGTGTGTCAATAAACCGGATATTCTCAAAACGATACTACGGGAGTATGTGACGGCCTATGAGCACGTGTCGCAGTAACAAAGTCTACGCCTTGGCAAGATGGCTGCGAACGAATTGCGAGCCTAGGTATTCCGACGTCGTACCACAGACGAATGCACATTCACTACGAATTGTGTTTTAACTGTAAATCTCGGACCCGACACACACACATGAGGATTGATAAATAGGCGTTTCAAATGTTAAAGAGACTTGACTTAGTAGTCGCCGCCGCCGCCACCACCGCCACCGAACATGTCAACAGCAGGTGCTTCGGCTTCCTCTTCTTCTGGTTCAGCCGCGGCAGCAGTCTCAGCAACTGCGGCACCGCCACTGGCAGCACCTCCTCCACCACCGCCACCTCCGGGGCGAGCATGTACGATGTTACGCCGTTGGGAACCTGCGAGGCAACCGAACTGTAAAGAGTGGCGAGAGCGGGTGAAAGAGCATTTCCAGAGGCGTCGGCAACGGCTTGCAGGGAATCAGCGGTGATGCCCTCCTCACTGCCGTTCTGGCCAACCAAAGGCATGCCAAGGAGGCAACCATTTCCTCCTTTTGGGAGTTTGATAGATCTGCTAAGCTTGTGTACATTGTATTGTGTATTGTTCTAGATAATGGATAATGGTCACCGAGGAGCAGGCAAAATATACGTCAGATTTTCGACAAAATATTGACACAGCTTCAAAGTATGATCAAGCTCAACAATAATAGAAATAATGATGAATGAAAATTACATTCTCAATCAAAACGAACTTACCGATTACTTTCGTCAATAGCAATCAATTTCCTCTTGCCATTGTCGTTGTCGATGGAATGAAGGTGGATGGCATTTTAGTAGTGCGGTAACTTGAGTCGGGTGAGTCAATTTAGTCACGTGCATAGTCGTTTTGGTTTTGGATCACGCACTCGACTGTTAGTGAGAGTGTGCCGTAAACACTATGGCTGGTAACTACCGGTAGGCCACTTAACGGCAAGGCCCTACCGTCTCTCTAGACGTAATCAGCATTAAAAGGAAACCTAAAGATTACGAACCGTAAGCGGCAAGCTAATATGAAGTAAATCCTCTATACGTGAACACAGCAACTAACGCGAAAGATAGACACCGAAAAGGGCGGCGGCGGCCTCAGCTCGATACTGTAGAGACACCGGTTTTTCTTGCTTCAATCACTACAAGTTTTTGGAGCGAAGAGAAATGGAAGACCCGGCCCTTCGGAGGGAAGATCGAGGCGGATTATTTCTAGGGGAATGTCCTCAAGTGACTTTGTGGCCGAGCACCCCACTCCGTTCGATGAGAGTTTCCGAAGTTTTGGTTGCGGTGTATATTCTGCGGCAAACGTATCCGCCAAGATACTCAGCTGATGCGCTTTCTTTTGAAACGTAGCGGAGCTATTCCTATCTTTTCATCTTTGGCGAGTCTGCGACAAACTTGCGCTTGATTTCGCAGGATGGAAGACAAAACAGCAGAAAATATCTCAACCGAGCTTTCATACTCTGGAAGATCCGACTCTTGCAGATAAACTAATGAGCACGTAGAAGCAGAGCTTGCGTGTGCAGTCATGTCAGCCGGCCGAAACAGGAGATCGCGCCCTGAAAGCTACGAATTCGAACCGGGCTGTCTTTCTTGTTACGCTGCGCTTGTTCAAATGAGATTTCTGTGGTATTTTCGGTTTGCAAATAAAGCTGGGCCTGGTAAAGTTTGTGTTCCACTTCCGACACCGTCATATTTCCCTGGAGAACTTGCAAGGCCAACTTGAACGTTTTCAGGGCCTCTGAATAATGATATCGCTCGACCAACGAAATAGCCATGTTGTTCAACTCTATGGCGGAAGCCAAGTAAGGAAGTTCCATCCTACCTCGTTATTCTTTCTCAATTTCGAACGATAGCGTTTTTCTTTGTGAAACAGTTTGTGTTGTTTTGTTTTCTTTGTTTTTCTGCAATTCTCAACCGTGCACCCGGTACCGTAGCGGTACCCAGTGCCGGCAAGCGGAGAAGTGCGCCATTTTTTTGCGGTGTTTTCGCCTTCTTCAATGATCTCACGTTGAATTCGCGACTCACATTGCATCATGCAATCCCGTAAAGGACGAACGCGCCTCCCAACTTCTGATAAGGTTTCAACGCAGCGCTACTGGCTGAATCGCATAGTATGGCATAATGTAGAAACGCGGTCCCGCTCCGATAAATGCAAAGAACGCGCGAAACACACGATCTTTTCCTTTGCGGACGAACTTCATCAAAGAACGCATTTTCGCTCATTCACACAAGCAAATGCAACCATTTTCCTTTTCGACTGCGGAATCCCTCAAATAATTTGTTTTTCTCTTTCTCTCTTCTTTTGATCATGGCTCGTAAAGCAAACAAGAAAGTGTGGCAGGAGACGAAAGGCGACGCGACTGCTACTCGTCCTCGTCGAAATGCGGTTCGTCGTTCTGTCAAGACTTATTGTGAAGACAGCGACAGTGACTTGGAAGAGAAGCGCGAGCCTTCCAAGTTTGTGAAAGCGGAAAATAAAAAAGACGATGACACTGTTGAGACAAAGGTCTCCTCTTCGTCCGAAGAAGAAGACGATGAAGAAATTGTTGAACCGGAGGATGAGCGTCCCGCGAAAACGAAACTTGCCTCCAAGAAGTCGCCCAAGGCGTCTACCGGACCCGCGAAGAAGGTTTCCCGCAAGAAAGTCAACGAAACGACCAAGGAGCAAACAAGAAACGCAAGCGAGCTGA
Organism: Fistulifera pelliculosa; assembly: GCA_026008555.1. Taxonomy (NCBI): domain Eukaryota; phylum Bacillariophyta; class Bacillariophyceae; order Naviculales; family Stauroneidaceae; genus Fistulifera; species Fistulifera pelliculosa. The sequence continues at coordinate 165,653 of BROJ01000083.1, read as the reverse complement.
GATTGACGACATTGACGAAAGTCGTTACACTGTGAGTCCTCCGAAAAAGTCCAGCCAGTCGGACGACAATCCGGTCGATTGGAGAGTCCTTGCGGCTGTTGATTATTGAAGAGTTTCTTCGCAAGGATAGTTTGTGGTTTTGTGCTTACCTCCGATGATTCGTCCTAAGCTTGGCTGATGCTTACCACAAATCCTCGTCGAGTGTGTCAACCAGACGCGTAAAATAGGCGGCCTAACTATTCCTTTGTAACCTTCATATTGTATTTGTGTCTTCATTATTATCAACCATAGCACGAAGATCACCCCGTCGACATTATTAACAGAGCAATAATAGTACAAATCACAACAAATAAGGAAACGTAAGGCCTATAGTGATTACCGGACCCGAGCCCCGAACTGTTCCAGAGCATTGATCAATTCCGCATTTTGTTGTTGTAGAGTATACACGTCATTGTAATATTGCTGATAGACAGCCTTTTGCTCTTCTTTGTGTTTGGCATTGAGTTTCTTGGTCACGCGTCGTGAATGGAATTTTCCTCCGAGCATCCAACCCAACGCGCCGCCCATGGCAATCTTGCCCCATCCCATACCGGCGGCTCTGTTTTCAATTATGATAGGAACGAAGCCATAACATCAGAATCGACGATCATGCGGTTCAATCGGAGACAGCACAGTCAAAGCGCATTTGTAAAATACAGCCGCAAGAGGAAAACAGCATAAATCAAGAAAGAACACCACGGAGGCAAGGATATAGTGATGAAAATGTGCATAATGTGAGATCAAACTGAGTTCTCGACGTCACGAAGTACTTCCACGTGTCAGACACTTACCCTGCAACCTCCTTTTCTTGCTGTCTTGCAGCGTAATCACTGTAAAGAGTGTCTTGCTCGTATCCTTGCTGCTGCTCGTAGCCCTGATCGTAATCATAGTCTTGATATGCACTCTGTGCCAGGACGTTTCCGCCCGAAAAGAGGAGTACAAGGCAGCAGAAAAGATTACCGATGCGCGTCAACATGGTGCGATGAATTATTGTGTGTTTTATGTTTTGCGAAAGCGGGGTGTCGTGATTGTTGCGGTTGCGGTTGCAGCATCGAGCATCGCGCAGCCGATGGAGGTGGAGAGGCATTTTAAAATATATGTAGCAAACATCATAGTAGTCGTAGTGGCATTGCATTTCTATAGTGAAACGAATGAGCGCGCGGTCGACGCACGTGAACTTTTCTCTTCCACGTGTTGCCGTGTGAGAGCCGAAATCGGACCTCCATCGCAAATCGCAATGCAACGTCAAGTTGTTTGATTTGAAGTGATTGGTCCATCATCGATCGGTAGGTTGAATCATCAACGCTTTCTACTTTGGTAAACTTTGACGAACACTTGAAACGCATATTCATTTTGATTGCTAATTTAGTTAGAGCCCTTTGTTTGAATCACCTGACAAACACGTTCCAAAATGAAATTACTTGCATCACTTCTCTTTTCCTCGCATCAACGTCGGTCGTTCAAGGGCAAGGAGCCGAGTATTCCGAGTACGGTGACTATCAAGATTATCAAGAGTATGCAGATGACTACGGACAACAGGATAGTTTGTATGCTGATTATGCGCAACGGCAACAAGTCAAGGCCGCCGGTGGTGGAGGGTAAGAGAAAATAGATGCAATAGAACTAAATGTCCCTACAGGGAACAAAGGCAAGTCGTTCTCACACTCTCCTCTCGCTTTCACATTTATTCAATACACTAGTGGCATGGGATGGGGAAAGTTTCTTGTCGGTTGCGGAGCGTCATGGTTCATGGGTGCCAAATATCATTCCAGTCGGGCTGTCAAAAGGTCAAGAGCAAGTTTCAAAAGGAGCAAAAGGAACTGTATTCGCAGTATTACAATGATGTGTACAAACTCACGGAACAGAACCAGGAGTTGCAGTCAGCTGTGCAGCAGCTTCAACAGGCGCTTATGCAGGTCGAGGAGAAACACGAATTAGAAGCTTTGCAACGAGATTATGATGAATTCAAGCAACCCGACATTGACGGAGATGACCGTATCAGTCGAGCCGAGTTCAATATGTATGTACGTGACTATTTGGCGAACTATCCAGGACTGCAAGAGAAAGATTATCCCAAATTCGAAGACTTTGATCATGATGGTACGTGATGCTTTCAACACTATTCTTTGACGAAACCATGTTGGACGCCCTTACTAACACTTTGGCACGTTGCACGTCCCTCAGGTGATGGTTTTGTATCATTTCAGGAATATGCTCAACAAATGGCACTGCAAGCGCAAAAAGCGGAAAGAGAACAAATGTACGGAGGCAGCGGAGATAGTCAGAAGGCGCAAGCTTACAATGCAATGGCCGGAAAGGCGAGCCAAGGAAACTATCAGGATGTGTACGCCAACTATCGTTAAGAACTAGACACAGCTTATAAACAGATAATCGCTAGTCTAGATAGATTTTATGGTATCAGTATATGCTGCAACTGGCGGAAAATAACGTGAAATGTGTATCACTGTCCTAGACGGATTTAAAGCTCAGCAAGTGCCTTGGCTGCATCAGCAGCGGCCTCTTGCGCTAGCTGCAAATCCCTCATCTGTTTCTTGACTGTCACGTCAGCGACGGCTTTTGCTTCGTATAGGGATTTGAATTTGGCAAAGGTATCTTCGCCATTGGCCGCTTCGGGATGGCTAGCCAACCATGCCGTAAATTCTAGTCGTGCAGCGGCATCATAGGGAATGGAGACGTCGATCGGTTCCGGCTCGACCGCAGAAGGGCTTTGCTTGGGAGATGGTGCACTGTCATTGTTATTTCCGCGAAACCCAAAGATACCTGCCAGGGCAGCAGCAACACCAGCTCCGGCAGCGACGACTTTGCCTGAACGCCCGTGCTCTGTGACGGCCGTGAGGATAACGTCAACAAACATAACATGGATATCAATCAGAAAAACGTACCGCGAAAACGTCAACTGGGACTTCGGGTGCAGAGAGTGCCTGCAATAACAACACACGCCATCAAATCGAAAGAACAGAAATCTGTGAGAAAGCATGCTCAACTTCTTCATGAAAAGGGAGCAGATTGCATACAACTTACGGCGACGAACTCGGTGGGGAACGCCGAAAGAGAAGTCTGCGGTGTCTGAAGAAACAAACAAAGTTCAGAAAAGAAAAAACCGGTGCCGTTATTTGATTACTTGTTCACAAATTCTCAAAACGTACAAATATTCTGGCTGCGCGGGGTGCAGCGAAAGCATCGCCCGTCGCTACGAGACCTAAGCAAAGAACAACGTGAAATGATTTCATTATTATCTCACTTTGACTATTATTACGAGTATTATTGCCGATAATGGAGTAAGAACCATGGTCAAGAAGCCAAAAAAAAGCCGAAGAGAAACTTAACACGTCTTTTTTCTCGTTCGACGCTGATGACGTACTACGGCAGTAATCTGTCCAATACCTCGTACCGTAGTGGAGCTGCATGGATTCGACGAGATGCGTTCGTCAGTTCGTCATGCACATAGCTCCTATTATCTGAAGGCCTCTCTATACTCTATACTCTATATTCTAAACCAGAAACTGTAATATGAAATAACTTTGTCTAGAATCTCATCGATCGGCTATGTGGTAGTTCGTTTGCTCCCAGTCTATGATGAGCTATGAAGGATAGTCGAGACCTTTAGAAAGGTGGCGAGTATTTCCACTCTGCTGGCCAGTGACCTGGTTGCTGGTTATTGGCTGCTCTTCTTTCTTACCGCTAGCAAAGCGATCAAGAGCTAGGCCGCGACACAACTGATTTAAAGGCGCGTCCCGATCATCGAAATTCTTGACGTCAGAATTGGCGGCGCTAGTTCAACCGCGCTTATTGACACCCCAGAACGCCTCCTGAAAAGGTCCGAAGAAAGGCAAAGTAAGCGCATGAAGTAGATCAGCTTTTAGAGGACGATGCACGATGATTACGATGAACAGTGAACACCTACTTTATTCTTAGTTCGTCGCTGTTCTACGCCGAACAAGATTGAACAAGCAAACACACTAGGACCATAGATCATGAATAGTGGTAGATCGTGAAAGATTCGCAATGTGGGACACTGGGTTTATTGTTGAAGCGTTGAAACCTTGTTTCAATGCTCATTATATCTAGACTTCTCGTCGGACGTCGGACAAAATGAGCTTACTGTTTAATCATGCAAGCTACCGACCAAACAATACTTGCAAACACCTTACTCAAAGATCAAAGACAAAACTAAAACAGTAGAGCGTGCTAGTGTTTGGAGTTCTTTGTTCTTTAGTCTTTAGTGCGGCACAATCCTTGTTCTTTACTCCCTACCTGGTATTCTTTATCGCTCAGTCGCTCATAAAGTTCCCTAGAAGTCATCATACGAACCGAGACAGTACTGTGGTGGATTGCCGATTACGAATGACTTCTTACAAAAAAGTCCGAGCGACTTCCTCCTCCTCTCACGGAAAGATTTTTCCAATCTTGACACACAAATCGGAATTTGCTTCTTTTGCCTAAACGCATCATGACAGATGGAGGATCAATGAAACAGAAGAGCAGCCGCATTCCGCTTGCCTTACAAGCTGTCTTCCTGGCTTCCAACAGAGGAAATGAAGTTCACCAGCCCCCGCCAGACAAGTCTGCGAGCAAAGTGTTCTTTGGAAACTGGCTGTTTCAGCGTCGAGACTATGCAAAGGAAAAAAGAAGAACGCTTCTTCTCCAACAAAGCAGTGCCCTGTTTCCACCGCAACGAATTCTTCAGGCGCTATGCACTTCGCGGGTCCTCTCAAGATGTATCGCCAGCAAGTCGAATTGATATCCTTTCTGCTTCGGATCACACCGTGCGCTTAACTAACCGGAACAGCGATTTGAGCATTTCAACACGCAGTATGGACTCAAGTCTATCAGCGAGTAGTCATGAAAAGCAGGTGCGTATTCCGTTCTCAACATTGCGATATTTCCACCCTCGTGACTGACCGGCTTTTCACTGATCAGACGTCGCGGCTTTCTCCCCAAGGCTACCTCGACGTTCTTTATCGTTCTCGAGGTTTTTTGAATGAGCGCTTCAAAGTTCTTCAGACAGGTTACAGCAATGCGCCTACTTCCTTGCAAGTAAGCAGTTACGACCCCATGTTGGTGGAGCTTGTCAAAAGGGCGACGTCGAAACGCTTGAAAAAATGTTTCAAGCAGGAATATCCCCAATCCATGCAGCAATTCTGGAGAATCATTGATTCATATTATTGCTAGACGAGGGGACAGCAAGATACTGAAGCTCTTTCTTGACTACGGAGCAAGTATTCAAGTGTCGGATTCGCACGGACGAACACCTTTACATGAGGCGGTAAGTGCACTCGCTGATTTGTTTCGTTGAACTACGTGAGCTCGACTCACTTTATTGATAATTGCCACAGTGCTGGGCCAAACCATGCTTCGACACTATTGACCTTATCCTAAAGGCAGACGTTCACTTATTAAACATGGCTGATGAGCGAGGTGCGGTTCCGCTATCCTACGTCCGAAAAGATTATTGGAAGCAGTGGATTCAATTTCTTAAAACCAAGCAAGACGTGTATTGGCCACGCGCGGTAGACACACGACAAGACCCTCCACCGTTGTCCCTGCTTGAGCCAGATTCTCGTCCACTTGCTGATCCTTTGAACGCTCTTTCTCCCAAACAAGCAGCTATGGTCGTTTCAGGACGACTCGCCCCAGAAGCTGCCACATCTGCGCCGTTAGTCCACTTTGAATTCGGTGAAGAAGAAGGCGATGATGGCGCCTATGACGATGATTCCGATAGCTTCGCATCCGATTACAATAACAACGACGATACCTGTTTCACGACAGATACTTTTGACATGAACGAAATGGAAAACCTTCTGCGTCAGCTATCCCAACCTGCGGCTCCATACAGAATTGAGATCTGAAAAGATGCTGGCTTCACATTTAGTTTGATTGCACGAATCGACAAGAATCGTAATGATAATTCAAAATTCAGTATTTCCTTAAAAGTCGCAGTGCTCATTTCAATCAAATCCTAGAGTTTAGTAACGTCAAACCTTAGCTGATGCGTTTGTTAGGATCCGTTGACGGAGACTGATCGTGATCGCGCCACGTTGCCCTGTTTTTCGCGAAAACGCATATAATGATGAATCTTGAAGAAGGCGTTCTTCCTTTCAACAACTAGGCTACAGTCTTCACTGTGTCACTGTTCACAGTCATCCAATGACATTCGCCAAACCTCAACCAACGACCAACGGTAAAGAAAATCGACTGACGTGGCCTCCAAAATCATTGACGAACACGAATTGATACAAATAAATAATGACTTTCGTCTACGATTACGAGAAATAGGAACGCCGAAAAATTCGTCCAATACGAACTAAAGAACACGCCGAATGCCAAATGTAAAACAAGAATTAATGGTATTTTATAAATGACTTGCCAGGGACATTCCTGCGCAGGAACTTTATAGACTACACAGCAGACAGCAGTCTTCTTTCTTCTTGGGCGTTCGCTTGATGCTTGACTTGTGAGCAGCATCTGTGGTTGGGTCCTTTGCCGACCTCATCGCCTTCTTCTTGGCCTCCTTTTCACAAACACAACCTGACGTGAACATCTTTCTTCGGCAAAATAGCATACATAATTTACAGATTTCTCAATTGAACTCAAGATGAATCCGCTTAACATTGAAACGCTTTCCCCGAGATCCCCGAGGCACTCGAGTCTGCTTTGCATCTTCCGTCGAATGAAGTCATGAGAAAAGGAAGCAACAAGAACTTTTTCAGCAAATGGTTCAAGAATCGCCAGGCGGGTGGAAAGGCTGCAAAAGTAACGCTTCAGAACGCAATGAAAGAGACACGAAACAACGAGAAACTGGCTGTCACGAAGGAAGAAGTCAGTCCAGTAAAAGAAGAAGCGGTTCTGCCGTCTCCTACCAGTATTCAGGTAAGAAAGTCATTCGCGAAGGTTGACGCCACCATTCACATGATACAAGAGTCCTCACCCATCTCCTGTTGCAGCCTATCGAAACAGAATCGCCGCAGATTTACCTTGATCGGCTGTTGGCTTCTCGCGGATATTCGACCAAGCGTCATGATTCCAAGAGTTGCGGATATTCCAACAAACCGACTGCTCTACAGATTGCCAGTTACGATGTCAACCTCGTGAGCTTGGTGCGCAGTCGCCGATTGAATGAAATTGAAGCCATGCTCAAAGCCGGAATCAGCGCCAACCCCTGCAACAAACAAGGAGAATCGCTGATTCACATGATTGCCCGACGCGGGGATACGGAAATGTTGAATCTGTTCCAGAACTATGGATGCCGATTCGAGACGGCTGACATGTTGGGAAGAACGCCTCTTCACGATGCTGTATGGGCCAGTGAGCCTGCTTTTGCGACGGTCGAACTACTATTGAAAGAAGATGTGGACATGCTTCTCATGAATGACAGTCGTCAGAATACTCCTCTCGCTTGTGCTCGCATAGAGCACTGGCAACAATGGATTGATTTCTTGGAAGAAAAGAAGGACATTTTTGGCCTCAACGACAGGCCAACAGTGTGCGACCCGAGTCTACCATTCTTCGGTCACCTCCCAACTCTTGTCCTATTGCCAATCCGAAGCACGCCTTGACGCCTGAGCTCGCGCGAATGGTAGCAAGTGGGACCATGGAGTGTGATGAAGCACTTCTACTTCGACACGAGAACATTGATGAAGTGGAAGAGACAGAGCGCGAGATTTCGGAACGCTTGTTTGGTGCCATTGTGCTGAACCTGACCGAACGTTCCTTTGATATGAATGACATGGACGATATCTTGGCGACATTGTCTGGACCCGTCAAGGCCGAACTCGGCACTGTTCACGAACTCGAAGTCGAACCCATCCGAGAAGTGCCAATGTCCAAAATGAGTCAAAGTAATCACATGACGACGCACGAGCTTCTCGAAGACAGTTCGGAAGAGGACAGCGACTACGACTTGGATGATGATTCCGACTACAGCTCCGATGATGACATCATGGATGCGGATGAGATGAATGAATTGTTGGCTGGATTAGCGACAATGCCGCCGTTGTCTCCCCAGCGTCAAGTCAAGCCTGCACCCCATCGGAACCGGTCGTTGTCGAAGCAACGACTGTAACGCAACCTGTCGTATCGTTCAAGCGTTCCTCCATGGGCACTGCGGTCACCGATCCCTCTACCGAACATTACGATGACGACGATGAATCGGGCAGTGAAGATGACTCCGAGTATGACTCGGAATACTCGGAAAGTGAAGACTATTCCGAACTCATGGCCGACATGCCCGTCTATGTTCGATAGAGAGGTATTTTCTGTGCTTGCGGTAGTCTAAGTTTTGTTTATATATAAATAATATAGTATACCAGTTGAATGAAAGTCTTCAAATTTTTTAAAGTTAGTTTCATAGCACGAAAAGTTGCTCCTTGATCACTTGCTATTATCCTTAGCCGCAGCGTGGCCGCAGTCTCCTCTGCATGTCGCACCGCACACCGAAGTGCCGATCATGACGTCAGCAACTTATCGTGTGTCCACGTCATTGAACACGAAGATCGCCGTGCACGTTGTGCGTTGTGTAGACCGCACGATGACGTAATTAATGCGTCTCATCACCCCGAGCATTCCATCAAGAAATTTCGTCGCATCGAAAACAACAAGCAAGGCAAAGAGAGAGCCGACAACAACAACGACAAGTCGCTCGGAAGGATCACAATCTGTTCTATTCTTCTTTGATTAACTCACTCACTCGCTCACTCACTCACTTGATTGAATCTGCATTTGCACCATGATATTCAATCCCCACAAGTACGGTATTCACAAGCTTCTTCAAAATATCCCTTTGGGTGCTGTTTTGATGCGCCTTACAAGGCCAAACTAAAGAGGGCTGTGAACATTGCTGATCTGCGTTTGATTGCCAAGTCTCGGGCTCACAAGGTACATATTAATAAACTGCTGCAAGAAAGCTTATTTTTCTTGATTACAATTGCTCACTCACCTATCCTCGACTTTCTTCTCTTCCTTATCACTTTTATATTTTGAATTGTTTTTGTAGATGGTGTTCGACTATTTGGACTCCGGTGCCGATGATGAAATCAGTTTGCGACGCGGAAAGGACGCATACTCGCAGTTGGAAATGCACTACAAGGTTCTCGCTGGAATCAAACCTCCGCTCGATTTGCGAACCAAAATCTTTGGTCAAGATGTCATGTTGCCGTTCTTTGGTTGCCCGACGGCTGGGAATCGCATGTTTCATTGGGAAGGAGAAACGGCGGCTGCCAAGGCGGCGGAACATCACGGAACTATGTACGGATTGAGTAGTTTGGCGACGACGGGTATCACGGAAATTAGTAAAATTCACAACGGTCCCAAAGTCTTTCAATTGTACGTCTGGAAAGACCGTGAACTCGTCAAAGAAGTATTGGCGAAAGCAAAAGAGGGAGGTTTCAATGCTCTGGCTCTTACCGTCGACTTTACTTGGTACGGAAACCGCGAACGTGACATTCGAAACGATTTCTCGATTCCTCCCAAGTACAATATAACGCAGACCATTGAGGCATTGAAGAAGCCTGCCTGGACTTGGGACTTTCTTTCGCACGAACCTTACACGTATGCTTGCATCAACACGGAAGTTCCGGCCGATTCTCTTGCGGCCTTTGTCAATAGCCAGATTATGCCGGAATTCAGCTGGAAGGATGCTGAATGGCTTTTGGGTGAATGGAACGGCCCGGCGGCACCCAAGGGTGTTGTCCGTCCCGAGGATGCCAAAAAAGCAATCGAAATTGGATTTAGCAGTATTTGGGTTTCAAACCATGGAGCAAGACAGCTAGAGACTTCTCCGGCTACTATCGATGTGTTGCCTTCGATTCGCGAGGCGGTTGGGCCCGATGTAGAGATTATTCTGGATGGAGGTGTTCAGCGTGGTACCGACATTGCAAAGGCGCTCGCATTGGGTGCCGATTCGGTCGGTGTAGGCAAGCCATACCTCTGGGGATTGGCTGCTGGTGGTACAGAGGGTGTCATTAAAGCGTACGACATTCTGAAGAAGGAACTCGACCGCGCCATGGGTCTTCTCGGAACGCCTACCGTGGCCGCCCTGAAAAGGAAGGACCGTCGTTGATCAAACGAAGACCTATGAGCTCGTGATTACCCCGACATTTATGCACCTGACCGCGGATACGGTGGTGGTATTGTTTAAAAAGGCAAAATGCATTAATATAAGACTATGTCTTTGCGCCATTCAATATCAAATATAGTATATTGTTGTAATTCAGGTTTGCACGGACCAGATCTAGTTCAGCCTCACAAATGTGTCGAGACCCATGATGCCTACCACTGCTCTCCAACATTCGTTCCTTGGCGTTTTCGTCCTCGATCACCCCGCTGAGCAGCAGGCGTAAACCTAGCAGGATCAAAAGGAGAAACGTCTACGCATTTGCTCTCACCGTCAAGAATCAACTCGGACATGGCTTTTCCACAGGCTGGCGCCCACGCAATTCCCCTATCATCCATCGATTGCGCGTTAGTGCGAGTTCTAAGGGAATGCAACATTCGCAGCACGCAACTTACCAACAGTTGTGACCAGCATTGATATAAGCACCCGAATAACCCGGCACTGCACCCATGTAAGGCATCGCATCTGGCGGACAGGGTCGCATGCAAGCTTGTTGCTTTTCTAATTCTCCACCATGTCGATAAGTGGAAGACATTTCCTGGAAGCTCGCCATAGCAGCCTTGGCTCGCGCCTCATTCGCGTTGCAATCTTTTAGAAATGCTCCTGTTTCAATGATTCCGTGGATATATAGTCCGACCCACCGATGCCACAAATGTAAATCTCACCATTCGGTCGGGGATAAACTTCCACTTCAATAATTTTAAAAGAGAACGGATTCAGTGAGCAATAGCACATCAACTGTCTACTCAAGCAATGCATACAATACGTACAGTGCGTTCCAAATCGGCTATCTTCGCCACAAAACAGTGCCGTCGCATCCACCGCTTCAACCGATTCCGGTTTCTTCCAGACAATGCTTGTCGATTTGACACCCTCCATCGGGAGTTTCAATGCGCCCCGAACCAATCCTCTGCTGCACAGGACCATGGCCCTGCACTAACGATCACCGTATCGGCGGGCAAAGAGCATGCTTTATTGTTCTCGTTGTTGTACTCAACGCTGCTGACTTGCTTTTGCTCCGTGCAGGTGACACCCGTACACGTTCCCTTGACCACATAAATCCGATCGGCATGTTTCTCCAACATTTTCTCAACAAACTCGGCTGGTGTGATCTGCGCGGTATCATCACCATTTCCCATGACGGAAACTCGACCCAAGTTTCCATCCAGCCACGAAGGGAACATTTCTCCGTGACGCTTCACCGCGGCAGAGTCCAAAGGATTCTTCCCAGGAGATACTGACAATACAGGAAGTTTGCGATACGATGTGCAGCCCAAACTCGGAGCTAATGTTTCATATAAATCAAAAGCAACGTGGTGCAAACCTTCGGTAGGTCCTCCGTCGCCCCATGATCGAGCCATGAAGCCGCCCCTTTTCCAGATGCAGCAGAGGCAGGTCGAACTGCTTCGAGAACAGTGACAGTAAAGTCTCTCTCCGCCAAAGCAAAAGCAACGGAGGTGCCTTGGATACCACCGCCGACAACGACGATGTTTTTGGGTACTTTGGAGGCCGCTAAAGACATGGTTTGACGGAGCATGCAAATGAGCAAGAGTGAATACATTGATGGTTGTCGCAACAGCATAACAATCGTTGTTGCCCGAGCTGCGGTCTTTTCTTTTCGTTCGTCGGAAACTTCCTTGTCTGTTCTTTCCTCTTCACAGCGAAGCAATCGCTTCTTATCTTTGATAATAAGATTCAATTCTTACAATCCGGAAACTTTCTTGTTGTTATTTTGTGTTTTTGTTGTGATCTCTAGCTAGAGACCTATATAATCTATTCGCGAACCGCAAAATGGAGGTGCTCGGGACTCACAACGAAAGCAGTCTTGGACAAGTCTGCAGACAGCGAGACTTCCCAGTTCTATTGATTTGCTAACTGCTGGCAGGTTGTGTTGACAGGCTCGATTGAATTAGATTAGACAAGAAGGTAATCCTAGCAGCCTATCTCAGTTCAGAGGAGCAATAATCGATCTATTGCTGATAGTGTCAAAACGATGTAGACAATCTCGTCTCGGCTCTTCCAAATATAGACATTTTCTTGTACGGGTGACCTGCCTGTTTCCCACGGCCTGTTTGAAAAACGATCACTAAGAGCGAGCTTGTAAGGAAGACGAAACTAAATTGATAAATAGTTGCCGTTTCGAGGGGATGTGTTTTCATCGTTTAGAAAACAGGAACACGGAGCAACATCCATTCGAACTACCGTACGCTATTCCCACACAAATACGTGCAACAAGCACTCAAAAGAAGCGCCTCGATCAACAATAATGAAATAGAACGACAACAAATTAGAAAAACTTTCGATTATAGATCATGGTACAGTAGCGGCGGAAAACGCCGAAATAACATCTTCGAACGAACTGCGCATATGTAAATGGCAGAAAACCCTCTAAAGTCGGTTCGAACAAGCTAAATCTTGTCAATCTTCGAAAAGACACCCCGCCTGTGACTTTTCGGAGAGACTCCTTCTCTTTCTCAATGTCGCGTGTCGTCGGTTTGTGCATCATGTCAGCAAGCAAATTCTTGTAACTCGTCTTCTTTTTCTTCTTCTTTGTGGGAGTGGCTACAGCGGCAACATCCTCATTTGAAGCAACTTCCTTCACAGGTGATGGGGCAGGAACTTCAGTTTCAACATCCATGGGTTGAGCTTCTTCCACAACAGGCGGAACGGGCTTGCATGGTGAAGGAGGGGCCTGCTTTTTCTGCATGTCACGCCAGCACTTGGAGCAGCATCCATTGGTAGCTCCATTGCCCTGAAAACGAGGAAAAACGAGATAACAATATAGCTGTTAGAATACGATTTCAAACAAAGCAATCGTAAAAGAAACAACAATACAAAAAACGGCAGTCTCGGCAAATTACGGAGAGCGGTTTTCCCCGACCAAGGCAACAAGAACTTGTACAGTTTACGGTATAGTCAAATATTCTGCATGACGTCTCAGACCATGACGGCCAGGTGTCTTGCTTCGTCAACCTTCTTTTCTTTCCTTGTCAACAAGTGTGTTTGCATCGTCGTTTTGTTTCAAGGAAAAGCAAAGGAGAACGATCTAAGGTACAGCAAAATCTCGGAACAGGAGACAAATACCGTTCACCGGAAAAACAGCCGAGACGCGCACATGCTCGACGATACACGAAAGGTCCTACTTACAAAGAATCCGCAACCCATTTTGCAAAGGATAGGCTCCGATGGTGTATTAGCGGCAGTTTGCGATTGATCATTCATGTTAAAATAACGTGTATTTATTTGCTGTGTTTTACAAACAGTCCGCTCATGGAATACGACAACACACGCGCTGTCGAGTCAATTTGGAACGCGATCGATTTTTGTGAAACGTTTTCCAAACTGGTTGCGCGCGGCCGTTTTTTATTCCGGTCGAGCAATCCCGTCGCTTGCGTGGGGATGACACTTGATTGTTCCGTGTTGGCGCGGAGGAAGAATGAATCGCCGGAGTACACAAATGTATCACGGAAAATCGCTTCAGCCCCTATTCTGTAAAAGACCATTCGCCGCTGGCCGTCCGAGCTGGCCGCAATCGTACATATAAACCAAGGAGGTATAATATAGAGGAGGTGTACCGCACGTAGAAAGTCCTGTAGACCCACCGGGAAACCTTCTGCAACCTGAAGTTTTCGTTCTGGTAGCACTTCTACACAACCTACGCCCCCGTGTTATTTTCTCGTATATCCATTTATTGCCCGATCGGAATTCAAAACGACATCGGCAACAAACGAAAAAACCGCGTTGACGACACTCATTTGAAAGAATATTTATTGTTATTTTGCTATCGCTTTCTTTTCTTTGATGCTGCTTTTTTCCCCGTATTATGTCGTAGGTCCTCTCTGAGGATGATTGGGATTCTCCCGCCGTTCCTCTCCCGCTGTTTTCGGATTTAAAACAGCGCAAGAAGGACCCCATTCGGGCGTTGAAGGTTTTCGCACCAACCGCCGAAAACAAAACTCCGTGTCTTGATGCTGGCTCGCTGGTCCTGAGTAAGTTCAAGAAACGTAGGCAGAAGGCTATCCTCTACACTCTTGCTAATCTTTTCTCTTGTTTCTTTCACGTACTCATTTCCACTTGCCTTCAACGCGTCGACGTCCAAAGGTTCTGTGATCCCCACCAGAACTTGGTGAGCGAGAGGTGCAATGCGCGGAGATACCAAAGTCAGTCCTCCTTCGTTGTAGAGACGATCAATGAGGGGTAGTAATTCTCCAAATATTCCTTGTCTTCGACGATATCCAGTTCGCGTGCCGATAAGTTGTTGAGTAGTTCCAGAACGAAATCGACCTCCTCTTCGTCAAATGTCTTACGCCATTTTGCCTTTTTCATTCTAGTCTTCACAGAAAACAGAGCCCATCTCCATTGATTAGCATACACGGCTACATCGCTCTTGCTCTTGACAATATTATCGTCATCGCTTGCGTCTATAGACAATAAGACCCCTAGTTTCTTTTGCAAACTCTTCGGGGATAGACCAACATTACAAAACCAATTAGCTCGTCGTTATTTACATTCCAAACTAGGTCAGACTTAAGCTTCACTTCGTCCACGCACAAGTGTCCGGCGCGTGACTTGAGATTGCCCTGTGCTATTGTTCCGTCCACAAATGCGGAGTAACAACCAGGGCTTTCTCCTTCTCTGGCAGAGAACGGGGCCTTCAGCTGCTGAAGATAACGCGGATGAGGATAGGCAGTCAGCCCTCTTTTCTTAAGGCGTTGTACGACTGCTTGCTTTGGAGAAAAAATTCATGGCAATGTTGATTGTCGACGGTAGATAGCGAACGTTGCTAGGTTTGGCCTTCAGGCATGTAGCCTTCCTCTCTTCCGACTCTTCCTTCTTAACAAGGTTGCAGATCTCGTTCGCCAAATACTCCGCAAATACTCTCCTCTCTTCACTTGTTGACTCGATGCCGTCATCTTTGTGCAAAGCCAACAAAGCAGAAATAACCGTCTGCGTAAAGGCCGCCCGATTGGTCGCTGTAGCCTTGAAGGCTTTCAGAATCATATCGTTCGCGTCCGACTGCTCCAGCAACAATACATTCTCCTCCGTTTGACGGTAACTGTCAAGCCGCGCTTCCAGCCTAACAATATTCTTCTTTAGGTTTCTATTCTCCTTCCTGGTCTCTTGTATCGCGACCTTCAATAAATGCGGGGCAAACTGGCCACTTTGCGGTATTCCCAGTCGGACTGTGAATTGTTGCTAAGTTTCCAATTGGTAATAGTGCTAGTTTTCCTTTTTCTCTGACAGGACTCGCACCACCTCCCGTCGTTGTGGCAGTACGACGCGATCCTGCAAGTATCACAATCTTTGTTTCCAAGGTCAGTATCCAAACAAGGATACAAATACCCGCCGTTTGCGAGCGGAATCGGCGAATAGTTACTATAAATGAACCGTAAGATCTTGATCCGCATCGAAAAGTTCGATTGTTTCCGGGCCAACTTGAGGTCTACTCCAGTGTCCAGCTTGCTTTTATCTTTGCGATGCAAGCTGTTTCGGAAGGAATGACCTCTGGTGAATCGTTTGGGAGTTCCATAGAGGTTCTACCGTCGAGCGAGCCACTATTTCAGCCATTGCCTGAGTAGAAATCGACGCCCCAGGCAGCAGGACCGGGAGGGGTTCGTCAATTTGGTTGATTGTGGGCTGTGGCGGTGGCTTCCGGATGATTGTACGCCGGAGCAAAGCATTGATGGTGTCTTGAACTCCAATCTTTGTCTCCACAGGTGCGCAAATGTACATCTTGGAGAGCAAAGGAAGCTTGACTTCTTCTTCCTTCTTGTACGACTGAAGCAGTTCAGGTCCCAATAATCTCGGCAAGGACCCTGCGAGTTTTTCGACGACATTACAATCTTCCGATAAGCGGAGACTACCGTCTTCCTTTGCAAGAAAATCCATTTTCACTTTGGTAATCGTAACGGTAAACTTCCTTTGCCTAATGTACTTATACGCAGCAATTGGAAAATGATGTCGGGCAACGACAAATTGTTTTTCTCCCTCCCACTCCCAACCATTTGTTCCTTGATGCCGGGGACGTGACGGCACATTGCGGCGAGAAGGATCATTCTCTCAAAGGTACTTTTCTCGTTAAAAGTTCTTACACGCCAACGATAGCCACTTCCTTTCCAGACATGATTGTCCGGGAAGTTGGCTTGTATTTCTTGAGTAAACGAAAAACATTCGTCCCATGAACAGGAGCATTGATTGCTCGCCGACGGTGCACTATCTGCCATTTTCCGCAAGAGGAATAAAAACGGGAGAAGATTATTTGCGAATAACACAGAGGAGATGACTATAAATCATTAACAAGAACAATAAATATTCTTTCAAATGAGTGTCGTCAACGCGGTTTTTTCGTTTGTTGCCGATGTCGTTTTGAATTCCGATCGGGCAATAAATGGATATACGAGAAAATAACACGGGGGCGTAGGTTGTGTAGAAGTGCTACCAGAACGAAAACTTCAGGTTGCAGAAGGTTTCCCGGGCCCTCCGGTACAGGGTGCACCTCCTCTATATTATACCTCCTTGATATAAACGGCCTCTTCTCACTTCAATCTGGAATAACGTGTACTCCGATCCCTCGTGACTGTTGTCGTCAAATGGGATGTTCGGCTGTATTCGGGGAACATCACGACTCAATTGTTTCTTTAGTACGGAGCGTGCAGTGTTTTCGTTTATTCGTGACTGGACAGGAACCACAACTATTTCTCCGTTTCACGCGGTCGGACGTCCGATTTTCGGAGCCGCCAAAGCGCCACCTGGCGAAAGGCGAAGATGTCACTAAGGTTACCGGTACTTGTGTGACTTATGACAGACGCAGCTCTCGGCGCTTGCTGTTCTTTTTTTTTTCACATTATTCATTCTATTTATGCATTCTTCCTTCATCTTCTTTAATATGCCATCGCTTGCGGAATTGCGCGTTTCGCAGCAAGAACTACACTCCGGTGCTCAAACAGGAAACGTGTATGTGCAGTACTCGGCGGGGCAGTCGCTTTTCTTACCGAACGGCATGTCGCGGAGGCTCGAGTGTCGCGTCTGTTGCGCAATGAGATTGACAAGGATGAGGTAAAGCCGATAAATATGCCGGCGCAAAAATGAATTAATGACAAGTATCTATTTGAAGTATTGTTTTAATCAGCAATACGCCGTTGGTGATTCTTCCACCCAAAGAGAATGCTCGATCCTCAGTCTGTTCTCTCTCCTCTTTTCGAGTGGCTGCTACCTCTCCCGCATTGACCGGATCACCAGTGGCTACAGCAGGAACAGATTATCGCACTTTTTTTGAAGCCGTTTACGAAAAGCAGGAATGCAAATGTCGCAAATGGTGAAGTAATGGAAAAAGTAATGCCAATCTACCGAGAAAACTGAACGTTGTAAGACAATCAATAGGTTTAGTAACACGTCGTTATAGTTTAGTGCTGAAATGAATCTAGAAGAGGAACTGAAAGAGACGAAAGGATTATATTCACCTAAATGTTCACCAAGCGATCCTTTTCGCTCTCGAATTGATCTCTGCTTCAAAAGACGATTGCATCTGAAAACAACATTTTAACACTCAACGTCAAGTACTAACAACAGACCGCAAGAAAATAAAAAAAGTTTTACAAAAGTAGCACCTTATTTTGTTTTCTTTCCCTCTCCGGACGAGGTAGCTACCGCAGCTTCGAACAAATCTGCTACAGCGTCATTGTTTTCTTTTCGTGCTATTTCCAGAGGTGTGAGACCTTCCTTGTCTTTGGAAGACAACAACTTGACTTCTTTCCGAAGTTCCTTGGCTCCTTCTATACTTCCGTGGAAAGCCGCCCAGTGAAGTGCATTCCATCCTTCCTTGTCTGTAATGGCAGGATTGGCACCTAGACCATCCAGTAGTTGCCGAATCGCACTCGCCGTTCCCTTGGCTCCGAGACCTGCCAAAACCATGAGCGGCGTCCAGCTATCCTCCTTGGTCTGATAATTGCAGTTCTTCTTGTTCAATGCAGCCATGAGCGGGCCCAGATCCGCCTTGGAGCCAGCATCCCACGTATCCAACAAAATTTCTTCCAATGTTTTGGTACTAGTCGTCTTGCTGGCAGCCGCCGTCGCTGCACTCTGCGATTGCACAGCCTGTCGCACAACCGCATTTCCTTGCTCATCGACAATTTCATCATTTTCCGTCAATTCCGAAACTGTCTTTTCCCCAAAGATACGTCCTTCCGCCGACAATCCATTTCCAAGAAACAATGCTTTAATGAGAGGATTTTCAATCAAATTGAGAGGAGCCATGACCGCCTGAATGGCCAATCCCATGACCATTCCGCGGTAATAATGCAAGCCGACCGTCATGCAAATACCAAACAACGTCGAACCGACCAACGACCGTGCTGTTGTGTACACATGAGCACCATACGCGACTTCCGTGTATTTCTTTTTTGGTGTTGTTGGGGTCGGCAAATGGCTGTTGTGATTGGAGAAGACAGAGTTGATGAACGAGCGTGTGTGTGAGAGAGAAGCAAGAGAATGAAAGAAATAAGTGAGTTCTACAATAGGCTCTTGATGTAGAATCATTCATTCTATTCAATGCCCCAACCTATATTACTCTCTTACCGTCGCAGCCGCCGGCACATAGACAATCTGATCCCCTTGACGGCCGAAGCTTGAATATACGTATATACCACAACGAGAACACTAATCAACTGCATGCACGCATACGCAACGCGCAAATAAAAGACAATGTTGGGATCTTCGCCATCGAGTTTTCGGGCCAGAAACATGACGGGAAGCATGACGAACATTTTGTTGAATTCGACCATCTTGATGAAGTGTTTATTACTCTACGATAAATATTACAGCAATTCACGCACGGTCTTCTCAAGCAATGCTGCTTTCTGCCTTTCAAAAGAAGGACAAGAGATGATACTAATAGACAATTGCCGAAGCTTATAGTTTTATTGCGCCGTTGCTTTTCACATCCTGGGGACAAGAAAAACAAAAGCGCGCTGCGTTGCGTGTTTGCAAGTTCCGCGCGTTGACGGTAGTCGGACAGACGGTAAAAGTCTCGACACGTGGAAATGTTAGCGGTTGGAAGAGCCGTTGTGGCTTATCACTGAATGAGAGAGTACTTTACATTACTTGCGTTAGTAAACCAACTGTAGGTTCTTCGAAGAAGCACACAGCACACGTCAACGTGAGGTGTCGAGGTGTCGAAGAAAAAGATGGACAAAACCCGACAAACGACAAGCATTTGGCTTGATTTGTGACGACATTCCTCAATTTCGACGGTGAACCGTTGTTGTTTTCAACATTCTTCAAGTTGAGATACAATTGCTTTTCTTGCAATCGTAACTCGCATTATACTCACTCGTAGGAAGATTCATTTCTACGCTCTCGCTCGCTCGCTCATTCGGTTCGTTTGCCTCAGATTTGCATCGGAGGAATCTTTACTTGACAGTGAGAATCAAGTCAAATCACATCGGATCATCACAAATAGATTATGCTATTTCACTACACAACATTCCTCTTGACGATAATGACGGCGATTGGATCTAGTATCGCATCGGTCGTCCCGACACCGCAAACAGTCGTTGCAGAAGCCTCCAGTAAGTATCTGACTTGAAGCTGTCGTGCGTGTCAATCGTGTGCTATATCTCGTGTGGTTCTCATCCTATTCTTATTCATCAACACTTTATTATGACAGTCTACGCACGCAAGAAACGACTCACAGTAGATAGTATGTCGCAATCACTGCGCAAGATGGAATATGCGGTGCGAGGACCGGTCGTGATTGAAGCCGATAAGATTGCCGATCAACTTGCAGAAAATCCACAACAATATCCATTTGATCACATTGTTTACACAAACATTGGAAATCCGCAATCGATTGGACAAATGCCTTTGAAGTGGCCTCGGCAAGTCATGGCGTTGGTTGATCTTCCGGATGAAGTTGGAATTGATCATCCCGATGTGCTCAAACTCTTTCCGCAAGATGCTGTCGATCGGGCCCGCGAAATCAAGGTGCATGCTTTGTCCGGACACGGGTCGGGGCGTACACTCATTCCAAGGGTGTGCGTGCGTTTCGACAAGATGTGGCAGATTTCATTACCGCGAGAGATGGAGGGATCCCTCGGATCCGGAAGCGATTTTCTTGTCCAACGGCGCTTCGAATGCGATCAATATGGTTTTGACGGCGTTGATTGCCAATGAGAATACTGGGGTCATGATTCCGACGCCGCAGTATCCGATTTATTCTGCGACGATTGATTTACTGAACGGACACAGAGTGGGTTATTTTATGAATGAGGAAAAGGACTGGGCACTGAATTTGGAAGAACTGGAACGGTCCTTGGCAAAAGCACGAGAGGAAGGAATTGAGGTCAACTCGTTTGTTCTGATCAACCCGGGCAATCCTACGGGTCAAGTACTGAGTCGAGAGAATCTTCACGATATTGTTCGCTTTTGCGTCAAACACAACTTGGTACTTTTGGCGGATGAAGTATATCAGGAAAATGTCTACGACGGAGAATTTGTGAGCGCGAAGCAGGCGGCGTATGAATGCGGACTATTAGATCAAATCGAACTGTTTTCGTTTCATTCCGTTTCGAAAGGTGTCTTTGGGGAGTGCGGAAGACGCGGCGGCTACATGGAATTGGTGGGCATTGATGAGAACGTACAGGATGAACTCTACAAACTGGCTTCGGCTTCTCTCTGTGCAACTGTCGCAGGACAAATTATGACCAGCTTAATGGTCCGAGGTCCTTCTAAAGGAGAAGCATCGTACGAGAGCCATGAGGCTGAAAAGCAAGCAATTTACGACTCATTGAAGCGTCGCTCCACAATTGTCAGCCAGGGTCTGGATTCCATCCCTGGATTTTCGTGTCGACCGGCCAAGGGAAGCATGTATTGCTTCCCGAGTGTCGAGATGCCTCCCGGAGCAATTCGTGCGGCGAAGGAAACAGGCACTACACCGGATGCTCTTTATTGTGTCTCGCTGCTGAAATCTACTGGTATTTGTGTTGTTCCGGCCTCAGGATTTGGACAACGTGAGGGACGCTTTGGCTTTCGCACAACTTTCCTGCCGCCAGAAGATGAAATGCAACGGTGCGTGGAGAAAATCAAGGCACACTACGAATCGTTCTGCAAAGAGTACGCCACATAAAGCAGAGATGCCAGATGCCTGCACAAATAAAGCAACTATATTACACTACGTTTATGATACACGCGCTATTTTCATGCTCGATGAGTACAAACGATGTTGAAGGGATGGCCTGACTACTTGCTTGTTTTCGATGCCCAGCAGTAGCTGGCGGAACCATACATGAAGGGCGGCGCAACGAATCGACAAGTACGACCGATAGCATTTAGCTCCTTCAGGTCGTCTGCAAGTAGGCAATGCTCAGTCGGTTCCGTTGAGTGGAGTATTTCCATGACGTCCTTCAAATGGTCTTCCGAACTACATTTTGGAACCACGACAATTCCCTGTTGCAGATTCCAAAGAAGTAGAACTTTGCAGGTGACAATCCTGTAGATGCCACAACTTCTTGCACACTTGGTTCTTCCCACAGCTCGCTTTTACCCTGGCCCAAGGGCGTGTGAGCTTGCAGTAAAATGTCATGCTGAGAACAATAATCGACAAGATCCCATTGTGGTAGCAGGGGATGACGTTCCACTTGATTTACGCTCGGGGCAATTGAGCAATGAGGTAGCAACCCAGCCAAGGCTCTCGCACTGAAGTTGCAAACTCAAGGGCGTGGGCGAGTCCTTCTGCAACACACGCTTCCATTCCTTGCCAAACTGATTTTAGTGTTTCGGAATCGGATGGCCAGTGAAGCAGAAGAAGGTGAGCGTGCTTCCGTCCCAAGTTCGAAAGACTGGCCGATACCTCCTTTTTACCTCCTCAATTGTCAAAGCGCTTTTCGGAACTTTGACGATGCAGAACATTGGACTCTGATCTTCTTTGTTTTGCATTCCGCGACCAACCTCTTCCTCATTGTTGTAGGTTGGCGCAGTATCAACACCCGCAAACCCCAATGCTTTCGCTTTCGAAACGATGTCGGCAGCAGTCTTTTACCCATTTTCATCGTCCCTAATATGATTGAAGGAATATTGATGCTGGATACTGTGAACTGTTTTGGTATTGCAATGTTGCTTGCTTGAGAGCACGAAATTTTGCTGTAATGACCCACAAATCGAGCTGCACCTTGCTCTGTGGTAGTTGCACTTATCAACGAAAACCCCTCTGCATATGCCGGTCGAACTAGCTTGGCTGCGGACATGGTTGCAATTTTGACACCTTTCTCGCCTTCAACGCCGGCAGGATGATTCACCCTGAGTTTGACGCGTGAAGCCAGTATCGACGTTGCCGGGGCTAGCACCAATGCGTGAACCGGTACATTTACTCGTTTCGCAACACTGATAAATATTTCACGCTGAGCTTCATCCAGATGCATGCGATCAATGACAACACATTTCTTGTCGCGAAGCACTTTCTCGGCTGCCTCTTCCACCATTTCTCGCTTTCCCGGTTTTCCATTGTTGATAGTATCTTGTGATAAATGGACCCAATTATCACTTTTCTGGACTAGTCTTTCACAAAGGTACTTTTACCGGATCCTTGTGCTCCACATAACACAAGCATGATCGGCCCCTCCAGATAACCACTCACAAGAGCCGTCCTTGTTTGAAGAGCATATTCCGGAGGCTTTTCATACGTCGCAGCAGTGTTTCCTTTTTCGCGCGTTTGTTTTGAACTGGGCCCAAAGAACTCTGTGGGATTGTAAAATCGCAAGGTTGTATTTCTATGTTCACCGACAGCACGAGCAAACCCCACGTCCACTCCTCCTTGAGGGTCGTCGTCACCCCCAATACTGTCGCCCACGAAAAGCTCGAAGAGACGTCCATAGTCCGACCACTGAAGCAACATTCTTCCGCTACATTCCACATTTTGTGCGAGGGTTTGTGAAAGCCGTTCTTTTGCTAGTCGACATGACAACAGAGAGAGGACGATCCAGTAAATTCGCAAACCATTCGAGCAAGGACTTGACAAAGGTCGCCTTGACACCCGTGAATGCCTGCCGTATCAAACCTTGATTGCTAAATACCACCAGTCGATATTCCTCTTCGTCATACAAACGTCGAAGTTTTTCAATGACGCTCGCATTCCAAAGTTCGTAATGCTCGAATCGGCTCGGCCAGCCGTCGATCCGCCAAGTCAACAGGGTGCCATCTAAATCAAATGCCGCGACTTTTGTTCTGTCGTTCACGTCTCCTCTCACTTTTCGATAGATGCAGGAACTCTGATACAGATTCCATATTGCCTTTGAAGAATGGGGAACAGTGCGAGGATAATTGGCTCACTGGAAGATGTATCCAATTGCTGAGACGATGGCGATTCTTCAGAGATACTAGAAGTTCCCTCCTTTAGCGCGGGCGCTTTGATTGTAAAGAACGACGAAAGTGACGACTGAGCAGTTGTTTTGGGGCGTTTGGCAGCAGGCTCAGACATTGTTGCAGTATAGGCTCATTTAAAATCGTTTGTTGCGCTGCTGTTCTTTCTCACTGTCTCTTCTGTATTTAGTTTTCACCGCCGCGTCGATGATTCTGAAATATGAGCCTCAGTCAACAACGTGACTGGTGGAAGTCACGGTCACGGCGGCCGTGGCGGATAACAGCCAGACGAACTGACGCTAACCTTGTAGGAACAGTATAGTGTATGGTTAGCAGCAAGCAGCAAGAGAGAATGTACTGGTAACGTTAGAGAACATTGATGTTGAAGTGTTGAAGGTTTTGGACTGATTACCCGACACAAAACAATTGGATCCCGGCATCCCGGTCATTTTAGACAGTAGACAGCGGAATCGGTCCTTTTCGGTTTCTGCTTTTCAGTGTGGGGTGTGGGGTCATTGTATCCGCTTAAAAAGTAAGTGTTCCCCTTCTTCAGAAGAAGGACCAACGACCAACGACCAAATGTTGTGTTCTTTATTACATCGCCGCCATTGTCCATTATTGTCTTTTGTCCATTCACCTCTTTCATTCTCCTCACCGGCTATCGCAGGTTCGCAGTATCATCATCGCATTCCAAGGTCAAAAGCAACCAAAAACACCTCAATTCTCCTGAATAACGTTGAAATGGATCATCATCGAACGAACGAAACATGCGAATCAGTCGAGGCTTTAGCGGCGGTCCTCGAACGATCAGAATTGTCTACACGGCAACCAATTGGTTCCAACAACAAGTTCCGCAGACACTCCTCCCTTCGAGCGATACACGGCGAGCTGCGAATCGCGCTGTTTCTCGGGAACCTCGATTATCTCGCATAACGTTTTCTACGGTGAATGTTCACCATCATGACTTGATATGCGGAGACAATCCATCTGTTACCGACGGTGTTCCTCTTCAGCTTGATTGGAGCAAACATGTTTCCGAAACGTTTGACATTGACACGTACGAAAGGATGGCTACTGTCAAACAGGTTCGTCGGCTTTCGGCTGTGGAACGAGCAATCATTGCTGGTGAAAGCAATCCCAAGGACTTTTGGAAAAGGTTCAAGAAGAAGTTATGCTGATTCAGGGCTCTCGGCATATTTCAATGAAGGATACCCACTTTCGAAACTCCTCCAAAGTTGTTTCAAGAAGAAAGAAAGCCGAGACAGTAAGCACATCGGTGCTGACATTGCGAAGTTCCGAGTACACGAACTGGTTCTGAGGGTGCTGCGAATCGTTTGAGAGGCCCGCAGGCATTTGTAAAGGTAGGACGTACCTATGACAATCATTGGTTTCGAAATCTCCACATAGGCTCAAATGCAGAATGAAACATGCCTCGAGTTCAGAACGATAGCGCTCTGAACACAACTAGCAGTTCTTGACTCTAGTTTCGAGCTCGCTTCTGGACAACACGATGCTGACCGTGGATAGATTTGTCTTGAAACTTGCCGCGAATGTAAATTATCAAGATTAAAATATAGATATACTGACCTAGAGAATCATAGTCACGTAGCCCTTTTTAATTTTGTTGTCCAGTTTTCCATTCGTTCGATGCCAATAATATTTTTTCTATACCGCTCGCTCGTCATTTCGTAGATACGAAACGTCGGAACAACTTCGAAGAAAAAAAGAAGCGTTTGCGGCGATCGGCGATCGGCGAAGTATGTCATTCCAATTCCAACCACATCATCGGCTTTGTGCAACACACTCATAAAAATCGGAATTGACGACGACATAAACGCTCATCAACATTACAAAGTGAACACCATGCAGCTTCTATCCAAATTCACCATCGGAGATCTTGAGCTCAAGAACCGAGTTGTGCTTGCTCCGTTAACTCGCGGTCGGTAAGTCACTGCATCGGCGATGCTTCAATTAATTTTAATGGCGTGGGAAATACTAACACTCGAATCTGTTATAACCGCACAACAGTTGCACTCCTACAGACAATCCGTTTGATGATGTGTGCACCACTCCCAATGACATAATGGTCGAATACTACACCCAGCGCGCTTCGGGAGGTCTGCTCATCACCGAGGCAACCGCCATTTCCGAGGCCGGCTGTGGGTGGCGAAACGCCCCTCACATCCGTAGTCAAGCAAATGTAGAGGGATGGAAGAAAGTGGTTGACTCTGTTCATGCCAAGGAAGGAGTCATCTTTGTGCAACTCTGGCACATGGGTCGTCAATCGCATTCGTCGCATCATCCGTCCACCAACAAGACTTTCGCGCCCTCTGCTATTGCCATGACGGGCGTCAAGGTCAAGACAGTCAACAGTGAAGAAGCGGATGCTGAGGTTCCATCGGAATTGACTATTGATGAAATCAAGGCGACCATTGAAGATTATGTTCACGCGGCGAAACTCGCTAAAGAAGCCGGTTTCGACGGAATCGAGCTTCATGGAGCGAATGGTTACCTCATTGATACGTTCCTTCAATCGTCTACCAACAAGCGCACTGACAATTATGGAGGTAGTTTAGATAACCGACTTCGCTTTTGAAAGAAATCTTCGAGGCCATTGTCCAAAGTGGTGCCTATCCGGCCAGCCGCATTGGGTTCCGTTTTTCGCCCAACGGTGGCTTTGGAGATATGGGCAGTGATGACAACGATGTGGCGTTTCCTTATTTCGCCAAGGTGATGAATGAATACAAGCCTGCGTATTTGCACGTTATGGATGGACTTGGCTTTGGATATCACAACAAATGCAAAGCCGTTACTGTCGCCGACTTTCGAAAGGTGTTCGATGGCCCCATCATGTGCAACGTTGGTCTTAACAAGGACACTGCCGAGGAATGCTCCGCTCGGGTGCCGTGGATCTCTGTGCCTTTGGCCGTTTGTACATTTCAAACCCTGATCTAGTGGAGCGATTCACACACAACTGGCCCGTCGAGCCGGAAGCGGCTTACGAGCATTGGTGGGGACCTACCGGAGCAAAGGGATACACTGACTTTCCTGAATACGATGGCCCTCATAAGGCGGTCGCAGCCGAAAGTCAATAGATAGATGAAAACCTTAGTAATGGATTAGGCTTTGAAATTTTACATAGCATCGTCACAGTCAACATCAAATATACATAGTGAAAGCTTCAATCTTCCATGATGTGATTGGAAATCGTGGGCTGATGCTGAAGGAAACCGCAGAATGGTTTATCAAATTTGAACCCGGCTGGTCGACGGTTCGCATCCCTCGCCGGGTGTCACCCGAGATTGTAGAACGCTTGTTGATTTCTGATGGTATTGCTAGCGGATAGATCAATGCCCCAGAAACGCTGGAGACAATTTAGCATTGAAACAATCGGACGGAAAATGATGAAAATTCAGCTATCATTTGGCTACATCAAACATCAGGCCCAGGAGCCACGCCAGCTGTAGCGTTGACCGATTCTCTTTAGCACAGATTCAAGCGAAGCGAGCACAACGCTCCTTCAACAAAAGAAGTCCGCTTGACCTTTCAAGAACCCTTCAACGACAGCTCGACAGGAGATCAATTACTGTCCAACTGGATCCCTGCTTCTTGCAAGGCCTCCGCTACCCAAGTCGGTATCGTTTGATTCGCAAACATATTTTGACAAATGAAGTTGCGTATTCGGGATACCGATTTTCCAAAATAGCGTTACGCATATCACCAACAAGTTGCATCATATAGGCCAAATTATGCTGCGTCAATAGCTGTACTGCAACCGGATTTCCTGTCTTGTACATGAAATGCAACCGAGATCGAGTGATACCTCGTTGACACGCTTGACATTTGCAATTCACCTGAATGACAGAAAAGTCCGTCGCACAGGCTTGCGCTTTCAGTTTCAAGGTTCCGTGATCGACCAAGGCCACACCAAATCGCGCTGTGCGCGTAGGATAGACACAATCGTACATATCGACACCGAGCGCTGTGCATACGACCAAGTCGAGTGGATATCCCACTCCCATGAGATACCGTGGTCGATCATCGGGCAATGCCTTGCAGCACTGATTCACAACTCTCCAGAAATCATCCTTGGTTTCGCCTCCTGCCAAACCGCCAATCGCAAATCCAGCCACATCTTGATCGCGATTCCGGAACCCAGCGAGACATTGCTCTCGTAAACCGCCCAATTGTGTATCGAGTCCACCCTGTACAATGGGAAACAGATTCTGTTGATGCTCCGGATCACCAATCGCCTTGGCCTCCAGACAGCGATCATACCAGCGCAATGTCCTGTACGTAGCTTCTCTGAATCGATTATCATCGGCAGTCACACTGCTGACGACATCGTCCAACGCCATGATGATGTCCGCCCCAATGTTTGTCTGATGATGGATAGAATCCTCTGGCTTCAGCA
Organism: Fistulifera pelliculosa; assembly: GCA_026008555.1. Classification (NCBI taxonomy): domain Eukaryota; phylum Bacillariophyta; class Bacillariophyceae; order Naviculales; family Stauroneidaceae; genus Fistulifera; species Fistulifera pelliculosa. The sequence goes on along the minus strand of BROJ01000083.1, from coordinate 137,718 downwards.
ACATAGTCTCACTTCTACTAAAAGGGTTCTCAAAGGTTACGCCTTCTTCGGTAATGTTAGATAGCTTGGACAGAGACCATTTGAAATCCTCCCGAGTCGGTGAGCAAATTGTGATTGCCATTTCCTTGAAACGCTCGCAATTGTCCTTGTTCACGGATCAATTCGGTACCAGGTTGAATGGCGAGATGATAGGTATTCCCAAAATAATAGGGCAGTCGAGACAATGAACGAGTTCATCGATCGTCACACCTTTTAGGCATCCTTTCGTACCCACGGGCATGAACATGGGTGTCGGAATTGGCCGCGAGGAAGGTCTCTGAAGATGAATCGTACAAGCGCGTGCTCGATTTGAAAGGTTATGTACGTGTAACTCCAATTTGCGTTGCGGGGAGAAGGTTTGGGTGCATCGAGCGGTTTTAACGTTAAGGGTTCTTGAGTATAAGGAGCGTATTTGCCCCATGTAATGCGCTGCGTAAAATCAACGTTCTTGAGTTCGTCGGGAAGGACCGCAGGATTGTAAAGCGGCGAGAACTCGGACCGAGGGCGTTTCGATGGAGAAGCATCGTCTGTTTGTTTTGTGTCACTCGTCATGGTTTTTCTTCCCAAATAAACAAAAGAAGTACCAGAAGACCTAAAGGAGAAGGCAATCTTTTATTTGTTTGGCTTGAAAATATAGTTTGCGGTTTCAAAGGTGCTTCGTTAGTCCTTCGTTCGGTACCCTACAACCTCCAAAGGATCACCGGTGCGACTTGCGGACATCTTCGATGTTGTTCTTGGATCGACTTCGGCAAACAACTTCCGTTTCAATTTTTTTTCTCTGAAATAATAGATGAAACGTATAATGCGTATAACTTCTTGAGTTTCACATTATTGTAAACAAAGCAATAAAGAGCAATCATCAACACATCTACGAAAACATGAGCATCCGACACGTTGCAGCAGCAGCACTCATGCCGATCCAAAAAATCACGCGGCACGGAGTCACCCATCCGTTCGGTGATGAGCGTACTGTCAAACAAGCTTTTCCGTCAGCGATTCCGTCGGAGCAATCGGATCCGTTTCTCATGTGTGATTACTTCAATGCTCCCGCGACCGAAATAGCGGAGCATCCCGACGATTTCCCGATTCATTGGCATCCCCACCGAGGTTTTGATATTTGTTCCTATTTGAAGCAAGGTGTCGGACGACACGGCGATTCACTCGGAAATCGTGAAACCTACGAGACCCCTGGTATGCAATGGATTTCCACTGGTTCTGGTATAGAGCATGCGGAAGGAGGTGCCACGCCGGTGGGGCAACCCATTGAAGGCTTTCAGATATGGATCAACGTGCCGGCCGAAATGAAATTGTTGGATCCGCGGTATGGGACTGTTCCGACACAAGATCTTCCTACTGTACAGCTCAAAGGTGGAAGCAGCACTGTCCGAGTGTTGGCTGGAAAAGCATTTGACACCGCGGGCCCTTTGAGACGGTACAGCCCGTCCAAATGTTGGATTTCGAATTGCAGCCTTCCGACGACGTAGTGTCGTTTCCAATTGCGGACGGATTCGATACGACCATTTTGTATGTTTACGACGGAGAGTTGAGTGAATTGAATCCTTCGACTACAAACGAGCAAGAGTGCACTATCATTGCTTCAGGCTCTGTGATTCTCATGGACGCGTCCTCGGACGAAAAGCGACACATTGAAATGAAAGCAAGTAGCACTAGCAAGGGAGCCAAGGTCATGGTATTTGCCGGCCAGAAACTCCGCGAGCCCATTGCATGGCACGGTCCTATAGTCATGAATACACATTTGCAAGTCATGGATACGTTTCGTGAAATCCGTGGTGGATTGTTTCCGCCCGTTCGTGTCGATTGGGATTACAAAAGATTGCCACCAAGCCCAAGGAGTGAATAGCGGCAAGCGAGGCAAACAGTCACAGCACTTTTGAATGATACGACTGACTTTAATTTTGTGCTTCATGTTTTTTGCTTGTTTCATAATATGATGATCCAGTATTAGTTTAGCTTTTATTTTTGTCTCTCTCACAACAAGTAGATGCTGAATAGAACTACAGTCGAAGAAGCGAATAGGAAGAGACAGTATTTATTTAATTCCTCTCTTTTCCTACTTCTTTTCATCAATATTTAATAATCCATTTTCCATTGTGTTTGTAACGAGTGACCCATACGTTCTTCTCTCCACCTTACTCCAGCTTACCCTTTCCAGACGCCAAACGGTAAAATCCCGGAATGAGCTGAAGGAATCCGAGCGCCATGAGAGCCGCACCTGCCGCAGTGACCATCTTGTCTTGCGGTTGCTTGAGCCAAGTAAAGGTCGTGCGGCCACCCGCTTGGTGTGCCTTTTCAATTCCACAATCTGGGGGGTAGAAATAATAGAGTAATAATGGAAGTGGTGAGATCGAATGAATGAAAAAAATATATATAAAAGGAATCCCGTACAGAAATATTCGTCCTTTTCTAAGCTTCCGCAAATAAATAAACAAATACAGTAATAATACACTAAGCAGACGAAACACAAAAATAATACACACCTTGTCCGGATAGTTGGTCATCCAATCAATAAATGTCCGACGTTGTTGCATCGAGCGCCGAGCGATGGGTACGAAAGCTTTGCTAGAATAAAGCATGATTTTAGAGTGTGCTTGTCAAATAAAATCAAATAGAATCAACAAACAATTAAAGCGAATAAAGTGACAATGAACAGCAAACAAACAGGACAACGACTTCTTGCAGCGGGCGCGTTCGGATTTCAACGTCGGCGCTGTTTTGAGTTGCTGCGGTACGTCCGACTGTGCGGGAAGCGAATCAATTTGTAAGTAATTGTGTCTGACGTCGACGAGCAAGTTTTGTTGCTACGCTCTATTGTTTGGTTCTATTCTGCAATAGCGTTACCGGTACGATAAAGGTAAGAATAACTGTGGTCCACAGTGTGCCACAAACGAACGGAAGGACCGGAAGAAGATTTGGATCGCAGAGGTTCGCCTTCTGTCGCTTTTTTTCATCTTCCCGATTTGATTCGAAAACACAACAAACCTTTTATAGTTTAGAGCAAACGTTTACTGTTGCTGTTGATTGCTAAATAGCTTGCTCCGATCTAGTGCGAAAGGAAGAATTTGAGGAAATTATCAAACAAGAATTCAGGTTCTCGCGCAACAACTCTCAATCAAGTAATCATTATCATTATCATCAATCATGTTGGGAAAAGCAAAATTCATCGTGTCGAAAAGTCGGCTATCACTATTGCAGCGAACGACTGCTGTACTTCCTGTCGTTCGAAGGCATTTCGTTTCACCGACAGCAGCGTGGAATATGCCCGTCAAAACAATTGAGGTGCGTCTGGTTGCAGTAATGTGCTGCATTTCATGTCACTATCTTTATTTGCCTCACTCAGTATTGTTTATTTACATTCCTTTAGGTTCCGACCATGGGAGACTCCATTACCGAAGGAACGATTGTAGATATCCCAGTAGGACCCGGTGATTTCTTGCAAGTCGATGATGTTGTGGTTGTTCTAGAGACGGACAAAGTGTCGGTCGATGTGCGAGCCCCTGTTGCGGGTGCATTGGTCGAAGTACTCGGAGAAGTAGATGATGTAGTCGAAGTCGGTAGTTCTCTGTTTCGTATAGATACAGATGCCGATGCTCCCGAAAGCAGTCATCAGCCACCTGTGCCGGAAGAGGTGGCTCACAGCGTCGTAGAAGCACCACCGCCACCCAAGGCTGCTCCGGCCGTCGCTGCACCAGCTCCGGCAGCAGCACCTGCCAAGAAAGCTTCTCCTCCGCCTGCACCCAAACCACCAGCGACAGCTCCCATTCCGGAGCAGACTCTATTCTTAGGACAGCGCACGGAACGCCGCACCAAGATGAGTCGCATGCGTCAACGCGTCGCGGCGCGTTTGAAGGATGCACAAAACACGGCTGCCATGTTGACCACCTTTCAAGAATGTGACATGGGAAATCTCATGGAAATGCGCAACAAATACAAGGATGAATTCTTCAAGAAACATGATGTCAAGCTTGGTTTCATGAGTGCGTTTGTCAAGGCTGCGACTGCGGCGTTGCAAGAACTGCCGGCTGTGAATGCTTACATGGATGACGAGAACAAGGAAATTGTCTACCGCGAGTATGTGGATATCAGTGTGGCAGTGGCCAGTCCGGCGGGTTTGGTGGTTCCTGTCTTGCGTAATACCGAAACAATGGGATTTGCGGACGTCGAACGCAACATTGCCATGTACGCTGACAAGGCCAAGAACGGAACGCTCAGTTTGGACGATATGGCGGGTGGTACTTTTACGATTAGTAACGGAGGTGTGTTTGGCTCTTTAATGGGAACTCCAATTCTCAATCCACCGCAGTCGGCCATTCTGGGTATGCATGCCACGAAAATGCGTCCTGTAGTCGACCCAAAGACCGGCGATATTATTGCTAGGCCCATGATGTACTTAGCATTGACGTACGATCATCGCTTAATTGATGGAAGAGAGGGTGTTACCTTCTTGAAGAGTGTTGCCGACAAAATTAGTGATCCTTCCAAGCTCTTGTTGGAAATCTAGATGTATCTATTTGGATAGTGATGGAAGTATAGGAGCACAAGGTAAAACTTGAACGACGATGTAATCAAGTATTAGGATTATCTAAGTGCTCGTTTTTCCAAATAGTTAAATAAACTAGAATTTTCTGTATGCTACGGAAAAAAGTGATCTACAAGTTTTTTTTTTATAAAGTTCCTTCATTTCTTCATTCATTCAGTCCTTCACTCCAGTTTCCCCAACTGAGCAGCGGCCACAGCCATGACAGTCCACATGCGGTTTTCGGCCTCGGTGAAGACCAAAGACTGATCGGAATAAAAACTTCATCCGCCACTTCTTCGGGGTGACGCGGAAGGCAATGAAGGAACACGGCTTCCGGTTTCGCCTTGCTCATGAGTGCTTTGTTGACGGAGTACCCATCAAACGCTTTCAATCGGGCGGCATATTCATCTTCTTGTCCCATACTGACCCACGTGTCGGTCACAACCACGTCCGCGTTGGCCACGGCATCCGCAGCGACCGCCGTGGTCATGACCTTTCCTCCATGTTGCGCGGCAAGTGCTTTCACCTTGGCGAGGATCTCTGGATTGCACTCGAAACCACTGGGAGTGGCAATATTGACATTCATGCCAAGAATCGCAGAACCGAGCGCCAAATCATGCAATACATTGTTCCCATCTCCGACCCAAGCAACTGTTCGTCCCGACAAGTCCACTCCGAAGTGTTCTTGCAGCGTCATGAGATCCGCGAGCGTCTGCAAAGGATGATGAAGGTCCGACAGAGCATTGATGACAGGGACGGTCGCATATTTGGCGAGCTCAACGATATCATTGTGACTAAAGACACGCGCCAAAATGACCGAATTGAAGCGCGAAAGGACCAAGGCCGTATCGCGCATGCTTTCGTTGACACCCAGCTGAATGTCCGACGGCCCCAAGAACAGAGCATGCCCGCCCATCATGGCAATACCCGTCTCGGTGGATACACGCGTTCGCGTAGAACGCTTTTGAAAGATCATGGCCATGGATTCGCCATCCAATGGCTTGGGTTTGGACACGCCCTTGGCTGTGTAGACATCCTTGTAGTGTTTGGAAAGATCGAGGAGTCCTTGTAGTTCTTGTTTGCTGAGAGAATGAATGTATGGAAGAATGAATGAATGAATGAGAAAGGAATCGGAATAACGTGAGAGACGGAAAGTTTATAAATAATAATAATTAAATAGAATAGCTTTCATACATCACAGACATAACAAACAGCATTATCAATACTAAAGACTAACCTCAACTGATCCGTCGATACGAAATGAACTCCTTTGAGCGACGCAACGGCATCGGCAACACTCGAGAAACTAGCTCGCGGAAATTTATTCGCAGCATTCAATTGACTCGCCATCGTCGTCGTCGATTTTCGGAATAAAGAAGATGTAAGAGATCGGAACAACATAATAATAATATTGTTTGAGAATGATTTGGTTGATAGCGATCAAGAAGAGCCAAACGAAGTCTTCGTCGTCGCATGCAAAAAAGCGAAGGTACGGATTCAATAAAGGAGAAGGTCGAGAAGCGACGTCGTCATACGTCACACGAAAGTTCACACACGTCAGAACTTGTCGTTGCGTGTCTAAATATTATGTGTACAAAACGTCAGTAGGTCATCATCGTGATGTCATCGTCCGTCATCAGTGCTAGGGATAATATTATCTAGGATGAAAATGCAAACGAATGATTGAATAATCATAGACGAGCAAGTGCAACACCAGGAACGAATCTTGTGTGGCGAATCCTTGTTGATTATAATAGTAATTGTTTGACGTACGGAATATACAACTAGACTAATATCCATCGCTTTTCTCTAGTCTTCTTCTGACTTTTTTATCTTTGAGATCGCCGCAGAAACTCCATCGCGGATTGCTTTTGTACTCTCTCAAAAGCCTGATTTCCATCATTGACATCGTCCTTATTCTTCGCATCTTCTCGAATACTTTCCTCTTCGTCCGGAACAAACAAAGGATCTCGTGTAGATGATACAGCAGAGCACTCCTCGAAACAACCCGACTCACTTTGCTCGACAAGTGCTCCCGCACTGAACCATCCCCGACAGGCTTGATCTGTGAATTGGTTTCTGAGATTACGTTCCTGCTCTGAATCGGCAAACGAGCAACCGACTCCAAAGAGTGTGAAATTGGGGTTCCTTGTCGTGTTGTTACTATTAATGGTTCTCGCGACTTTGGCCAACTCTTCGTAACGATTCCAAGCGTCCTGTAGTTGAATAAATTGCCGTTGATGTTCCAGACGATTCTGATTTTGATGGTGTTTATCGGGATGAATCTCCTGCACCTTTTCAAATACGCGGTTCGAAGGTCTTCGTAGCTATAAATAGAATGGTCGAGCATACGATGTGCCAGGGGCCTTTTCGATAATATTGTTGACCGAATAATAATTTCACAAGCTCTTGTTTTGCTTGGAGATTGAATGCAGCGGTTGCTGCTCGTGTTGTCATTATTAGTTGTTGTTTGTTACCGGATTAGAAGAAATGAAAATCGAATGCGTTGTTATTTTTCGTGTTGTCGTCGAAAAGAACAACGAGAAAAAGCTCGTCTCCTTTATCTCGCGTCCTTTTTGTCCGACCGCTACACGGACGTACGGGGACAGACGCCGTGTTCTACCGCTGCCTGCATTATTTTTCTTCACCGTTCGTTTTCATGGAGGCGACAACAACAACAACAGCAAAATAAAACATTCATCAACATTCATTTTGACAATCAATAGTGTTGTTTTATCAAACGACCCGTCTTCTAGAATAACATTTTTACTAAAATAATGACAGGAGCATCACTCTGCGAGCTGACAATTGCGGAAGGAATACTTCAAAAGATGTTGTATTGCATGTAATGGCACAAACTGCAGCGCTTCAATCGCGATCCTGCTGTCAATTTAATATGGACAAGAAGAAGAACAGCAAAGTCATGGAACTTTCTACGACAAATACAACTCCTGTTGTTACAATTACGCAACGCAATGCGATTCTACGGGCGCTGGTGACGACAGCGTTGCACGGAATTCTCGATCGGGCTCCTCTTTTCCTAGCAGGAGGCATGTTTGCGGCCACCATTTCGGGAGCAAATCCGCCGGCTGCGTTGCAACGCGCATCACTGACGGCCTGGATGGGCGTGGCTGCGAGTATTCGGGCGGGAATACCAATCGATGACTCGTTGCAGTCGCATTTGAAGAGTCACTCCTTCTTGTTGCCGGGGAGTTCGGTGCCCTCTGTCGCGGACTTTGATTTGGCCGTGGCTTTGCTGGAAAGTAACGCAGACGTGTCTTCACCCGCTGTAGCACGTTGGATGCGGGCGTCTCTTTCCATTCTGGTGGAGCAAGCTGCACAAGTCAGTGTTCCGGTTCCTCCTAGTATTCCAACATGGCTGAGTGCGACACCCGGTCTTAGCTCGGGTTGGTGGTTTGCCGATGGCACTGAATCCATTGAAGCCATTTTGGCTACAAAGGAAGCGACCCCAGCAAAAGGAAAACAACAACAACAACAGCAAGAAGGAAGAAGAGTGCCGCATCCGAGGAAACGGCAAACAAGGAGAAACAACCGCAGCAAGCCAAGGCGAAAGAAGAAAGCAAACCAACCAAAGAAAAACAAGCCGAACAAGCAGATAACGTTGACATTACAGCACTTGATATTCGTGTCGGACAAATTGTAAAAGTATGGAATCATCCGGAAGCCGACAAGCTCTTTTGCGAGGAAATTGATTTGGGAAATGGTGAAATTCGACAAATTGCGTCGGGACTTCGCCCTTATTATCAAGACAGCGATCTACTGAATGCTCGTGTTTTGGTCTTGTGCAATATCAAGAAACGAAATTTAGTCGGATTCCCTTCGCATGGAATGATCTTGTGTGCCAGTAAAGAGGAGGGAGACAAGAGATCTGTTGAACTGGTCGTTCCTCCGGCTGAAGCGCCTCTTGGTGAACGAGTCAAATTCGAAGGTCGCGCTGATGTTGAACCCGAGCCAGAAAACAAGATTGCCAAGAAGAAGATATTCGAGACGCTGGCGCCTGATCTCAAGACCAACAGTGAAGGACAGGTCGTGTTCAAAGGGTCCCTGTGCAGCGCAACGGGCGGTATCGTCAAAGCGATCAATGGCATGGGAGATGCTCAAGTTTCTTAGATATAGCGAGCGTAATTGTTTCAATAAATTATTACCGACAAGAACGGACAATGTAGGTTCTAAAGCGAGAAACAGGGAACCCTAGAGAGGTTATCAGGGGCCGAACGGCCGAACGCTAGTACAGAAAAACAGAATATACGTACTGTAAAAAATGTACTTTTAGACTGTAGAGTCCGTCCGCAGTTCGCGCCTCCGCACTTTCCTCTCACCTTCATGTCCATCGGCAACGAAAGGGATCACAAAACACGTTGCCGCTCCAAACGGACCGTTGACAGCGTTCGACAGCAAATACAACCTTGTTGTGCGGTTTATGTGCTCTTCTAACCATCGGTTCTTCGCCCTCTGATTTATTTGTGTTCCGAAAGGCGAGAGGTTGTTTATTTTACCTTGACGAAAGCAGTCAGGTCGCCTTGTCGTGATTGTCTCGGGCAGTTCCGAAGCGTCATTTCTGGACTGCCTATTTGCTAGCTGTGCCCTCTTGTATAGAATAGAAATCTACATAATAAAAAGAATGGTAAAGAAATCGATCGATAGAACCAATAGAGATGATTCGGCTGAATCATCAAAGAAAGGTAAGCTTCGCGTCGGCTATTCGTCAGTTGAAAAACGCAAATCGCGTTTCGGGATCTTACATTTGTGTATCAAATGAAGAAGCTACCGGAGGTTCAAGACACGATAGGAACAAGGATGATGCAAGCGATGATGCAAGCGATGAAGGATCGATGGATATTGGGGCTTGTAGTCTTTGTCATTGTTCCTTGGACTTTAGTGACCGTGCGGCCTTTTCAAAAGTGATCGAGAGGAAGATTATAAAGAGGAAGGCGATGAAAATGAAGATGGATCATCGGAATCGTCTTACTTTTTCGCAAGGATGATCCCTATTTACCGGAAAGTCTTTGGGATGCCAACAATGCCCTCGTCTACTGCGATTCTTGCGATCGGATGTACCATCAGAAATGTCATTTCGTACCTATCTTTTCGGTGCCACGGGGTGCCTGGCATTGTCTTTATTGCATCTCACAAAAGCAGCATGCTTCGAAACGAAAGCCTAAAAGATAAGCGAAGGAAATGGGCGCACAAAGTCGGACACGGATCCATTGCTGAATTTTTTCAAACAACTCGACGCTGCAGACATTACAATCCTTCCACTTTGCACAAAGACGACAATTCAAAACCAGCGTCTGTTCGAGATTTGTTGTTTGTTAGTCCTTCCGTACCAGAACTAATCGAATGGGAGCGCCGGTGGAAACAGCAAGCCGATTGCTCAAGGCATCGACGTGGCATGGTGCCTTTTCACAAATGCGAAATGCAATCTCGGGGCAGCTCGCTACGCACCGACTGGCTCAAGCCGGGTTACAAACGTGGACCAGTACTTCTCACAACTTTCATTTCTTTCAAAACTCGCAAGAATTACAGGATACTCTTATCAAAATGTTTGGAGCAGAGTATCGAATTCGAAGCTGGATGTTGGCGATTGAATCTTGTCGATCGACATGGCCGGGGAACGAATGTGGCAAAATCTTGTAGAATGGACGAAGCATCACGAAGAATCTCATGCCGAGTTTGTGAAGCGCGTCTTGTTTCCTTTCGGTGCGGCGCACCCGAGACGTATCGAACCCAAGACTCCTGAATATCGTTTACATCGAGAGGAAGGTATCCTGTCGTTTCAGAACGACGTTGAAAAGAGTAACAAAGAAAAACTCGCGGTAAATATAGCCAATGGTGGTACTAAATCGCAAACGAAAGTTCAGATATCAAGTGACACGGCGAATGACGACGACAGCGGAATAACGCTGGATGAGCTGGTTTGCTGTGTCTGCATGGAAAACTATGCGGCTGACGAAAATGACATGGTACTATGCGATGGAAATGGGTGCTTTCGAGCGTATCATCAGCATTGCGTAAAGCCAGCTGTTAGGCTATCGGATGATGAAGCAGATGATTGGTTTTGCCCACTGTGTACAGGACAAGCAGAGCTTTTGCATCATGTACAGAGCGAGTATATGGGGACGAATGGGAGCAACGACGCATCCAGCGACAGATGATTCTTGACGAGATGAACGAAAACAATAAGCGGAAGATGAAGCCAAAGAGCGATGAAATTGACGACTCGTTATCGCTACGCTCGTGGGCGGATGTGAATGAGGTTTTCCCAATGCTGAAGTGGACTATCCCGCGGCAGTGATGCTTCGTAAAGGAAAAAAGAATGCCGCAAGCAATGCGCTTGTATCCCGCGTACTAGGACTTGACGAGGAGTCGGATTGTCATGCGACAGACAACGAAGACGATATAGAAGACGATGAGCAGTTTGATTTGAATTCCTACGAGCGGATGAGGATTGAACAGAGAGCCAATGCGAGCTTAGCGGGTGATGACTCTTCGAAAGCTAGTGCCAGTAGTGCTGCTACGCTAGTCGAGTTATCGAGTGTGGAACTCGAGATCGACCGTGATGAGCTTGCTGCCCTTTCGGAGGACGAGATGGAGAAGGCGAACGATACCAGGGCAGATGGCAAGGATGTAATCAAGAGCAAAGATGCAAGGGGCATGCGACTTCGTAGCAAACGCGTTTACGACAATGCCGTCGGATACACCCATGTAGACATTGGCAAATTGGACGAGTCAAATATCGTTGACGGAAAACGAGGTAGAGCTCCTGTCGACTACATTCTCTTGAATCGTTCCATCTTTGGTGGTCTGAGCCGGGATGAGGCGGCTGAAATAGACGATGGTGATGATTTCGTTATCAATGAGACCAATACGAAGACCCGGTGCAGTGAGAGTACGAGCGTATCTTCAGACGAAAACAGTCATGGTATTGAATCCGCTTCCTCGACGCCACTTGCAAATGCTCCTGATGAGTCGAATGAATCGAAACGTAACCAGACAGAAAAAAGACCAAAGAGGTCTCGGGAATCATTTAATTCATCTGGCCCTTTGAATGGTAAAACGGAGGGAACGGGAGGAGAAGCAGGGCGAAAGTCACCGCTACCATAAACGTACGCTGAAATTCAGAAATAGGCTTCGAGATCGTCGAATCATTCTCGTCGTTGACAACGATGATTCCATTCTTTGCAAGCGATTCAGTAGAGATTGTCTCTGTATTGAAGCTCGAAAATGGTTAGTTTAGCTGTCTAGGTTTGAATGTATCTTCTCGTTAACTCTAGATCATCGTGCTATAGTACGAGTAGTTCACAGCTGCGTAGCGCAGTCTTGGAACGACATCATCACAAGTTCTCGCACCTCGCTGGTTAAAGCACTTTATCCTTTATCCAGATGGTGATTGGTTGACAGTTGACAGGTGACAGCTAACTGTAGACTGGATTGTATGGCAGATGAGAGTGACAGGTGACAGCTGACAACCTTTCGACAATCAAGAAACGAACCCGAAGATGCTGTACTGCAGCATATCACAATGATGCACTTGTGACACGAAAGATGGCGTCGATCCTATGTACAGTTCACTCCCCTTTCTATGTCCGTTCTGGAGGAGCTATACTAAATACAAAAGCAATTCGTTTCCAGTTCTTGGTTCGCATTTCACCCATTTTGCCTGTTCGCCACTCTCGTTTGCGAACCTTTCTGATCCTGTCATCAACAACAGAAGATTGGTGATTGGCGTGTGTGGTGTGCTTGTTGACCACATGCCACATGTGCGCGTTCACGACGGTTCGTTCAGCTCTGCAGCCAGCTCTCGTATAGGCTTCATCAACGAAGCAACATAGATTTCGCAAGTTCTTAAACAAGCATTCTTTGAAAAGAAATCATCATACCATGAACGAGCTGATTGAAGCATCGTGTCTCAATAGCGCTGGAGCTTTCCAACTTGTTTCCGGCAAACCCAGGGAGGCGCGCGCATCGTTTTCAAGGCTTTAAACCTCATAAGGGACACTGTGAATATCAGTGAAGATGGAGTGAGATATCTTTCTCGACCCAGCGCCAGCGCTATCCGCCTGTGCAACAAAAGGAAGGAGGCGGACGCCCTTCCGAGCTACGTGCAAAGTGACTGCTTCATCTGCCCTCAACCTCTACTCATTGACATCCCCGATACCGATGCACTTTGTGATCGAATGGTTACATTGTCCAGCGCTGTTGTTTTATACAACATAGCGTTATGTCATCACGGTGATGGACTTCTGGGGCAAACAAAGGAGATACGGAAAGCTCTTTTCCTCTATAAAAACTGCGCCGTTCTGCTACGAGAGTTTACAGACACAACCTCGTCTGCTGTACAGATTTTGTTAATGAACAATTTGGCAAGCTGCTACTACGAACTCGGAGATTTACTTGGTGCATCCATTAAATTGCACGAAATGGTCCCAATTATCGGTGCAAGTGGCGATCAGTGTGAATTCATCCTTAAGGAGGTAATGAACGAGCTCATTTTCAATGCTATGAACATGACATGTAAGACATTGATGTCAGCTCGCGCAGCATGAGCGTGCTTGGCGATTGCCAGAGCGGGTTTTTGAAGCAATGATTCCGGCTGTACCATTATCTATATCAGTTAGTTCAAATACATTTCTATCGTCTCTTCTTTTCAGCACAATTGAAATAAAGCTAGGGCGCATACTTCAGCTCAGATTAATGACTAGTAGTGAAGAAACTAGCTATCAAGTACGGAGCATTAGCCATCCATCAAGAAGAGATACACAATCTCTAGCCTAGGCGAAGCGCTAGCACCGTCTAAACTAAACGAGGACATCTATCACCTCCAATTTAATAAGTAATTATTCTGAAAGAACAGCGTTCGTGGTCGGGCTCAAAAGTTCGCACTTTCCTCCAGCAGCCTCAATGGCCTCACGAGCAGACTTGGTGAAAGCATGCGCCTGGACTGTCAAGTTCGAAGCAGGAGTACTCTTGCCCATGACAACCTTGTGCAAATCAAATTTGGACTTGGTGACAATCTTGCTCTCCAACAAAGTGCTAAAGTTGACGGTAGATCCAGCCGCTGCTTTCTCCAAAGCATCTGTAGAAATGACATTGTAGATGGTTTTCTCGTGTCCTGGTCCAGTTGGCTTTCCTACGAATTTCGGAAGTCGGCGGTAGAGGGAATCTGTCCTCCTTCGAAACCGGGGCGGGTGGGTGAACCGCCACGAGACTTTTGACCACGCATACCGAAACCGCAAGATGCACCTTGACCGGCGGCGATACCACGACCCTTGCGGCTCTTGCGGTGACGACTTCCGGGGCGGCCTTGAGGTTGTCCAGAGTGAATTCGGTATTTTCAACATCATTCAAGACAGTTTCATCAGCCGTTCGGCGCTTCCAGTCAAACAATTTCATCTTCAGGCATGAAGTGGACTTTGGAACGCTAGAAAGACCATTCGAGCGGTGAACGAACGCGTAAGCGTCTACAGGAAAAGCACAACATGTGTAAGCCGACTCGTTTCAAAATACTAGTAAATGTGGAAGGCATGATCAATTATTGACTCACCAGATGCACGCAAACTGATCAAGAAGCTAAACAAAGCCGCAAATACAGATATAAAGGACTTCATCGTAGAAATTTATTATCCAGCAAACCAAGGATAAAGGAAACAGCTTGCTGAGAAAGAGAGAGGCTATCTATCGATCGATCGAGGTTGATGGGCTGATGAGTGCTGAGAGTGCTGAGTTGACGGAGAACGCAGAACGCTGCCAACCGTCAATCCGCTGTTTTGCGTTTGCGTGGCTGTGATAAAACGCAAACAAATCCTGGTGTGACAACTCTGCAAATCTGCATACGTACGTCGTCACCAAAACGGATCAAGACCAGACGTTAGTTATTTTGATGGCTTTGTCTTTATCCTTTATCCCCATCCCAACAAGAAACAAGATAGTGGATGAATGACGAATGACCAGCGACCCCAGGGTCATCGTCATTGCAAATCGTAATTTCATCTTTACTCTAGTTCGATATGTACGACTTGTCCAACGGAGTATTTCGAAGAACCACGGAATTATACACATCATCTCATGCTACTACGAATTCGGCCTATCAAAGCAATTGCTTTGGCAATTACACATTACACCCTACAAAAGAGTAAATGGGCGTGTCGTTTCTTGTTTCTTCCGCCCCGCCACCGTACGAATGAAAAATGCCTGCTCGTTTTCGCTTTTCGGTTGAAGACACCGCTCGAAGACCGCCTCTGCCCGTTGCAGTACCGAGCTCGTCCCGTGTGTGAAGCGCGTGTTGTTGTGACGGTCAAGCAAACAACACGCAAAGCGGTTGAGGTGTGTAGCGAAAGAATTGCAGCAAGCGTTTTGAAACAATAGCTTGATTATTATATTTTTAATAAATTAAAAGAAGAAACATTGATTGATACGTCCGCTGCTTCGGAGCAGTTACAAGTCGCAATCATTCCGCCGAAAGCATCGACGAGCGTTGATGACCGTGAAACCATTATTATGAACGGTTCTTCCCAACACGGCACCCCGGTTGTTCCCAAATGTATTTGTTCATGGAGACATTGTAGAACTTTTCAAAAGCAATTTAGAGATTCGAATCATCCGGTGTTTGACGGTGTTATCAAGTTAAAGTTTGTGAAAGATCATCCCGCATCGCAAGCACTGAAAGACTCGATTGATCGAGTATTGCGGGTTGCGCCGGAGAAAGCGGACGACTGGAAACCGGGTAGAAAAGAGGACAATTTGTGATCCGATATTATATTGCACGACATCATTATACCGAAAAACATATTCAAAAGTTCTTGCAGGATCAAAAGGGTTCTCTTTCCTCAAACCTTTTCTGTTCACGGCGCAAAAAAGTATTTATACGC
This sequence comes from Fistulifera pelliculosa, assembly GCA_026008555.1. Lineage (NCBI taxonomy): Eukaryota > Bacillariophyta > Bacillariophyceae > Naviculales > Stauroneidaceae > Fistulifera > Fistulifera pelliculosa. Next base: position 122,253 of record BROJ01000083.1, on the reverse strand, counting down.
GGTTGATCCGAATGAGACATTTCAACTTCCAAATGCTGACCCAAATGCAGAACCGTTATACTTACAAACGCCCAATGTACCAAAGGAGGTAGTAAAAGCTGAATACCAAAGGCTACGAGGCGAACCGGTGGATGAAGAACCCCCAGCGCTGCCTCCAGCACCGGCCCCCAAACCGAGACAGCACGCAGTTGCTGCGCAATCTCCTGTACATGCCCCGAAACAAAATATAGGGGACAAGAAGGACAGCCTGACCGTGTCGACGACTCGAAGTAGCTCCTATCATCAACGACAACAGCTAAAAACAAAAGAAGAGGAAAATAAGAAACTCAAAGATGAATTGGAAATGATGAAATCGCAGCTCACATTTCTTCATGATATGGTTCGCAAGTTGCAGGAGGAGCACTTTGGAGGCGGTGGAGGAGCAACCGTTTCTGGTGATCATCAGAGTGTGAGATCTGGGCGCTCGTATCGAAGTCGTTCGGTGAGCAATCGGCAACAACGAGGAGCGGACGATCGGCCCGTTCGGGCGTTCCACGAGAAATCAATTTGGGTGACGATGATGAAGATGATCATGTCGATGACGATTCGGATCGACGCACAGTGAATGATGAACACGAAACGTGGCGCGAAGAAGGAGAAGACTTGACATCGGAAGGATACGGAAGTCAATCAGAGTTGAGGAATCACTATGAGTATGAGGACGAGGATGAACACACTACAAACACTTTTCAAGTTACTTACAAGGCTGCTCGGCGCAACAGTGGTGGCACTCAAGCTACCATGGGAGCAGCATCTATAGTCAGTGCAAGCAAGTCAGTCAAGACACTACCCCGTGAGTTGGAATTAGATGAAGACGAGGACGATAGCGAAAGTCACGACTCCTTAGAAGAAGAGGCTTTGACAACCGCAGTTTTGCCAGCGCGGCACATAGTCGCCAGTCAAGATCAATGTCCATTCATTCACGAGGCACTGCCTCCCGGAGAAGTAACGACGATGATCAAAGTTATCATAGCAGTAAGCGGAACTCTACAAGACCAGACATAGCGCAGCAGGACCAGAATACGAAGAAGCCTTCGCGTCGCGGAAGCATCGGAGAGAACTCACAACGATCTTCACGCTCGGCAAGATCTACAGGAACAGGAGGCGGAACATACGAAGTTGCAGCAATGGATGTCACTGACCCATATGGTGAAAAGGAACTTACACAGGGTCCATCAGTAATAGCACAGGTATGCCCCATGGTTTCGGTCGACTCGAATATGACCGAGCTGGACGATGGTATGAAGGCGATTGGAAACATGGTAGATGGACGGGACACGGACGGCTATCCAATGGCGATGGTGATTACTACGAAGGAGGCCTTAAGAATGACCACAAACGTAAGTACCTTGTGTCAGTGTTGTCCCGCTCTCTTCTTTACCAGGTATCTTATCATTGCTTTTATCTTCAGACGGGCACGGTATAATGAAGTTTGCAGACGGCCGAACCTTTGAAGGAGAGTACATCAATGGCCAAATGATTGAAGGCAAAATGACATATCAAGATGGCTCTACGTACTCTGGAAGCTGGGTTGATGGAATGCGCCATGGAAGGAAAATGCGTTTTTACCGATGATTCTATTTACGAGGGCGAGTTTCGAGAGGGTGAGTTTTGCGGTCTGGGCAAAATGAGTTGGAGTGATGGCGGATGGTATGAAGGGGAATGGTGGAATGGCGAAATGCACGGCAAAGGCAAGGAGATCAGACCTGACGGTTCGATCAGACATGACGGTGAATGGTGCAAGGGCCAACCTATTCGGAGATAGAACTCAAATATTCCTTTAGCATTTTTTTTCTTTGCTACGTACAAGTTTGGGGTGTAATGTCGCTGTCTATTTGAACTATCAAGGGCTTTCGCCTATTCATTCCAAGGAAAGGACCAACTTAATATGCAAAGGGCTTCTTTATTTTATTTTTGCTTCGAAGATTATATTATCGTCGCGGTGAATGTATGGATCTCTCAGCTATAGGAGAGTTATAGCGAACGCTTCGACGTGAACGTTCTCGTTTTAATATTAAGAATCATATTGTTTCTTCCAGGATCCTCCGACTTGCACCCATTTGAACTTTCCATTCGGGCCCCTTTCCCCATTCACTACGCTTCAAGCTATCAGTCTTGCCACTCGAAACAGCAATGGGTTCCGTAAACTTAGAGTGCCCTGTGAACGATGACTTGAGGTAGCCGAAGGTAGGGTTTTCAGACCTTTCTCCAGAGCCACGTTGCTTTCGAAAGAGTCAGCACCGGCCGAGTGCTTTTGCCCGCAAAAGAGAGGAGGGTTCTTGATTTTAGTCTTGAGAACAGGTTCATGGAACTTATCGATGCCCGCGCCATGCTTCTGACCCGCGTTTTCTAGCAAAACGGGATTTTGATCTTTTCCTTCAGCACCGGTTCTCTGAATCTGTCCGCATTCGGAGTTCTCTGTGCAGGAGTAGAGTTTCCTGAGAAAACGACTCCTGATGGCAGCGGTGCTTGCTGGCTTTTCTTCCGCTTCTTCTGATTTTGGCTCCTTGGCTTTGTCAATTGCAGAAACGGTTTCCTCCATGGATTCGGGAGCTGCATCCTCATTTTCTGCCGCTTCTAGCGTTTCCGATCCTCGACCTTCTCAATTTCAGGCGTGTTTCGTCCGTGGATTCGGCAGGTTCATCCTCCTTTTCAATCACCTGTTCTGTTTCCTTGGCAGGCTCCTCCTCGCTTTCCGCCTTCACCTCCTGTTCATCTTCTTGCACAAGGCAATTTTCTCTTCGTCATCTTCGGTGTCTTCATTTATAGACTCGACTTCGGGCGCAACTTCGTCGCTTTCCTTCTCTGCAACGGATGATTCCTCATCGGACTCCTCAGCAGATGCCTTTGGGTCCTTGGAATCAGCCACTTCCGACTCTTTATCGGACTCTTCCTCAGAGCTTTCAGATCCCTGAATAGATTCATCTTCCGATTCGGGATGAGTCATCTGAGTAGTCTCAACATCTTTCGCTTGGAAACCTCTTCAACGGGCTTGTGAACGACAGTGTCCTCTTCACTGCCTTCGCTGGCACTGTAGCTGTTCTCACTCACGTCTTCCGTCATCTGGTCTGTTTGTTGTTGTCTGTGGTATCTTTCTGCAACGCGGTGCTAAGTCAATCTTCTTTTCTACTCCGGTTTTGATCGGCAAACGAGAAAAAATAAACGTCTTGTATGAAAATCGGCGAATTTATGCGGGGTCTTCGTCTTCGTGCTTCGTGCCTCGTCGTTTTATTCCTTGTACTATTTCGCATTACTGTGATTATATGCACCTCTCGTCTGACATCGATGCCCCGCGGACACTCGCGGATCGCGGACGGAGAGGTCAAAAGTCAAAAGAGTCCAATGAAATAATAATGTCCAAGTCCAACAGGTCTTTTAGGATTTGGGGTTATTTTCTTTTGAGCCTTTAGGTTTCGGGCCCGATCGGAAAAGGTCATAATGCCAAAATGACTGTTTGCAGATGCGCGATCCTCGTACTGTAGCTCTTTGAATGGACCGAGACCTCAACCTAACTATGAACAGGAGCGTGCGGGAATATAGCCCTTTAAGTACAAGTGTGACAATATGTCCAATGGCAACCGGTACCCAAACGCCTATGCAAAATAAAGTACTAGCTTAAGAAGTACTCAGTAGGTCCGGCTGGCTCGCACGTGCGCGCAAGCATAAAACGATATCGCGAAAATAGTTTCAGCAAATTTTGCTGAAACTAATTTAGTTTCAGCACGACTCAAATAGTTTCAGCACGTTTTGCTGAAACTATATTAGTTTCAGCACGAACGAAAATTTTTGGTCACGAATTCTTGCAATTAAAGTTCGACTAACTCATTTGATGGCAGCGGTGCTTACGGTACATCATCTGACTTGGCATCATCAAGCAGAAACGTTTCCTCGTCGTCGTCGCTGCATCCTCTTTTCTGCCGCTTCCGTTTCCGATCCCTCGATTCAATTCAGGCGTGCTTTCTCTTCGTCACCGAATGTGTCTGGAGGTCGCTTTCCTACTTTGTTGCACGGCTTCGACTTCGGCTTTCGATGTCAGCCTTCAATACTCGGCGGCGGAACTTCCCTTTCCTCTCGCGGCTGCATTGACAACCGCTTGCTTTGGGTTTGGTCATCCTTTGTTCTGTTATTGATTCTTGTCGAGTGTCAGAACGTCGAATCGAATCATCTTCCGATTCGGGGTGAGTCATGTGTGTGTTTTCTTTTCTTAAAATAATCAACAACAGGCAAATCGTTATCGTTGCAAAACGTCTTACATTTAGAAAGCTATGATTTATCTCTAATACAAAACAAGAAATAACTGGCGTTTGTACACTATTTTGTAGTTTCAGCAAAATAGTTTAAGCAATCTTAGTTTCAGAAAATTAGATCAGCAAATGAGAAAAAAATAAACGTCTTCTTTATTCCTTTGTACTATTTCGCATTACTGTGATTGCACCTCTCGTCTGACATCGATGCCTCGCGGACACCCGCGGATCGCGGACGGAGAGGTCAAAAGTCAAAAGAGTCCAATGAAATGTCCAATGTCCAACAGGTCTTTTAGGATTTGGGGATATCTTCTGATGAGCCTTTCGGGCCCGATCGGAAAAGGTCATAATGCCAAAATGACTGTTTGCAGATGCGCGATCCTCCTAGCTCTTTGAATGAACCGAGACTTCAACCTAACTATGAACAGGCAAATACGACGGTTTACGTATCTCCTCTCTAGCTAGTCTATGATGTAAGCAACTAGTCTATACTATAGCAAGTTATGTGTTGTGTGATTGCTGAAAACAGAAAATTCTGAAACTTTTGCAGCTTTGCGACAAATTGTAGATAAAGAATGAAAGCAAAATCAGGCTTCTGAGACATAAACTGCGCACCTGAAAATGTAAGCGCAAGGAGCAATAAGCCTTTCTCGCAATAGCTAATAAGAGTCTTCCTATTTACGACTCATGAAAAGAGCTGGTTGATCGTCTTCATCATCGTCATCTTCTACTGGTCTGAAATACGGATATCGACCTCGCTCGGCATCCGCCGCATTCCGGTCGCGCTTCCTCGGTGGCTGCGCGTCCCATGCATAAATGACGCAAGAGCTGCAAAGCAAGTCGAGCAGCTGTCGCCTGTCTTTGCGAATCAGACCGACGATCAAGCTGGGAATGTTGATCAACCTCGATGATATAAGACAAGCGCGCACAAAACAACGAACAGGGCCGAGCCATTTCCCATTTTGGTTGATTATCATGAGACCCATGATGGCCATTCCCAGCGTTCTGCCTATTAAGAAGTACGAAAAGAAATCGTAGGCAACTCCGTAAGCAAGAAATATGATTGCGAAAATCCATTCTGGAATTTCGAACTTTTCTTCCGTAGCAATGGCATAGGCTTCCTGAGCAAGAGCAAGGCAAGCAGCGAAAGAAAGAAAAACGAACAATTCATCAATGCCGTAGGAACACCCCGCGAAACGATACCAGCATTCCGTCCTTGCATTGCGTAGGCCAGACCTCCAGCATTCCGAGGACATCGTATCTTTGCATCTGCAACCTTGTCATATTTCCCAGGTTTCGGTGGGAGTTCCCAATCTACGAACCGTTGTCTCCAATAGCAGCGGCATCTGGCCATTCCTTGAAATATGTAATCATATTTAGCGGCTTGTGCTCGCATAGCATCGAGTATTTGCGAAAAATGCCCGAGGAAGATCGCGCAACAATTTCCCCAATGTTGGATCGATCGATGATTTCTTCCACCGGCAGACGCTCGACCAGTCGTTCCAAGTCGATCCTATCTAACAGCAAGTTTATATCAATACGCTCAATGACGCGATCTAGATCAATGCGATCAATCACCTCATTCACGTCGATGCGCTGCAGAATTTCATTGAAATCGACATTGGAAACAACCGGATTCACAACTCCTCCGATCGCTCTTCCTACGAAGCCCGTCATCATCCGCAAGATTCATCAAACAGTGAGAAATAGCAGCAAGGTCGCCTCATGCTTTTAAATACCATTCAACTACCAAAATGTATCTTTTGCGTCATTATTTTTTCGTTTGACCTTTTTTGCTATGCCAGTACCGAATTGCCTCTGCGACACGCGATACGACATTTTCATGTCAAGTTCGCTTTCTCTCCAAGAAATTCGCGTTTGCATCCAAAATCCAAACGCGTCACGAAGAAATTTGTGACACTCTCGCATTCCTTCACAATTTTCAGAAACAACACAAAGGATATATCCTATATAGCACTCCTATCGCTCAATCATCTCCACCATGACATTAGCAAGTGCCGAAGTCTTGCACAGTAGTCAGAGTGCCCGCAAAGAGGAACTCTTGGCCAAGCTCGGAGGGAAAAAAGTTTTGAATGCGGCGGTGGATAAATTTTACGATCGGCTGTTGCACGATCCTGAACTGGCGCGCTTCTTTCATGGAAGCAACATTATGGTGTTGAAATGGCATCAGTTCAATTTCATGTCGATTGCGTTTTCGACCATGCCGAAAGATTTGGATGTCGAACACCTAGTTCTAAACAAACACACACGATTGTTTGAAATGGGGCTCAGCGAAAAGCACTTTGACCTGATGATGCAACACTTGCGGAAAACATTTGAAGAGCTCAATATTGATGAATCACTGATTCAGGAGGCTGTGCAAACGTTGACGCCTATGCGCAGGCTTTTGAGCAAGGAGGCAATGCTGCAAAATCAAAGGAAGCGGACTGGAGACGAGGTGCGCACATTGCCGCAGGAGTTGCCTTCGTTTCTTTATTGGTATGGAGATATATGTCAGCTCGAAAACGATAATGAAAAATGGTGTTTGAAGCCAGTTTTCTAGTTGCTTAAAAGAAAGAATGCAGTCACACGTCTATTCGCCGTACTTCTTCTAGCGTTCTATCATGATTTTACCGATCTCAACAACTATTAACTTGTTCGAACGATGATAAAAATGTCTTGTCATCATTTACTCGTTCATCAGAACGCATCGTAACAAACTGTGGAATGCATCGGCCGATACAGCTGTGAATTTGCTATTGTTAAAGGCCAATATCAAAGTTGGTTGTTTTACCAGCGTTTTATAAACCGTCAATCCGCTCGATGTGTTTTTGGGAATGTCGACTAGAGTCTGAATCATTATTACTTCGGAGTATTATTCATTCATTCCCCTAGTAAATCAGCGTCTATCCTAGCGGTACAGGAATCTCATAATACACGTGCCAACGCTGGGAACATCAACACCCGTAACGGCAATTAACGGTAGTAGCTTAAGTGGAAATAATCTCTTCCTTTCTGTATACGCAGGCATAAAGGATGAATTTTGTATTTCTTTGAACGTTGAAAATTAGGGTGAGAAAATGCATCACATGTCAACTTTCGACCGTTTTCCACAAACGCTTCCAGCGAAATTGAGATTGCGTGTTGCACTGCTGCACTCGTCAGTTTTCTAAACGAAACAAAAGCGTTACAAGACAACAAGGAAATAATAATGTCCATCCTTTGTGGGGAATCGAATCATGTCGATGCTGACAATGAAAGCCATCGGGCTTCCGATGGCGAAGAACGTATCGAAGAGAGCGATCCGAACCGTGGCGACAAATGCGCGACTTCTGAGCGAACACGGTCGCCATTTATGTCCTTGTTCGGTGAAGTGTCAATCATTCGAGACTTTTTCCTTGCGGCTTTTCAGATGGATGTCATAGCGTATGTAATCAACCGTATTGTGCTGATCCAAGACGAAGAAGCTCTCACACAAACCCAAATTTTCAGGTAAACTGTTGTAGCGCCGAGTATCTCTTCTCCGGCGGAGAAGATGCTACGAATTCCTCTTCCTCTGCGAAACATCGTAGTGCCACAAATTCCTCTAGCCATGCATCGCTTTCCGGTTCTCATATCGCTTCTTCATCGGAGCGATCGCGGAAAAGACGGAACAAACCCTTGGCTGTAGCAGTTGGATTCAAATACGCGAATGACTACGATGGGAGACCAATTGTCATTACGCCTGGCGGAAGAAAGTCTCCGAACTCTGTGGTTATGCGTTCTCTCTTAGATCCGTTTCAAAATGCTCGACAAAAGGAAGATATTGACACGAAAACTCCACCTCGGCTACCCGACCTGACCGTTTGCAATAGTCCTGGTGATACGGCAAGTCAAAATCAAGTCGTCTCACAGAAAGGACGCAATGATCAAAGCGCCGCGGCGTGAACTTTGTCCAGGTTATCCTTGTTTTCATTTTTTACCTCGATTGGCCTTGCCACCGTATCTTGGAGAATGAGCTTTTGAAAGCAATATCCATGCATTGCTACCCTCATCACTAGCCAATCACTGTATAATATATAATATAATACTAAATTTAATTCAGTATCAAATTTATACAGTATGCGTCAACATCCTTGACAGCATCGGCTACAGCTTTTGAGAATGGCTGCTCTTGATGTAAAATAATTGATTCATTCACCATTTATGTTCTAGCCTTACCATGTCTCTAGTTCTTGTAATATCTGTTGTTTTCATTTTTTTTTCTCGTAAGGCGTGGTATTGCCCTTTAGGCTGGAGGTGGGGAATTGAGCTGTTAGTTTTTATTCGTCGTATCGGTTATCGACAGCCCGACATCAATTCCGAATTTCCGCGTTGAAAGTTGAAAGCCAATAAAAGCTCTCGCAACTCCTTCATTGCAGCAATATTCAGTTTTGAAAACAAATCAAGGAAGCATATCAAGGATCTTTTGGGCTGCCTTAATCTGCAGGCAGGATATTCACCAGCCATGAAAATAGTCCACCCGCGTACCTTTCTGGAAGTCAAAGTAGGTCAACAGCAGTGCGTCGAAGTTATTTTACATTCGACGCTCCGACATTGAATGGTTCAATGAGGAGAATGCTGGAAAATATAAATTCGATGAGCTACTCAAGCTCCTAGAAGAGAAAATGTTGCCGCGAATGTTTGACGACGAACTGCAGGAGAAACGAGCTGAACTGAACCAAGAAGAGTTGCCGCCACCTCTTGGACGTGGGGGCATTCCAATAGCAGAGAAAAATGAGATTCTAAAAAAACGCAACCGGTTCAATCGAAAAGAAGCTGCGCTTGAGTTACAACGACTCGAAGAAGAGGAAAAGAAACGACAAAAGAAGGAGTTGGATATTCACTATGCATTTAGTGACAATTTGATGCTCACGTATCGTCTCCAGAATGTAAAAGATACCCGCATTGACACGCTTATTTTTAGCAGTGACAAAAGCGAGCCCAATTTGAAGCCACTTCACAAACTGTCAAGACGACTTGTGGTCTGGTGCTATCCTCGAGTCCCAAACAGTGACCCAACATGTCCTGACCCTCCAGGAGGTGGGTTTGCAAGATCAGAGTTCATTCCTATCGCAGACCTATTTCATAGCTCGTCTTCATAATGTTTCAAATTACCAGGTACAATACCATGCTCATTTTGGTGACGTGTTTCGTGCTGCGCCTTGTAGTTAGCTCTTTCGATTGTTCGTTCACTCATGGAGTCGAGCTTCGAATGAGATGTCACTATCCCATGTTTTGGACGACTTTTCGGCTTATTAGATAGATGTGGCGTATCTATAGACTGTTGCCATGCATTGCGTAGAGCCGCTAGCCTTACTCTCGTTTCGTTGCTAGTCCATTGTTCATTCATTCCCAATGTTAGTCACTACCACTTCGTCATTGGTCATTTTGTTGCTGTGAGAATTTCTGGACGACCTTCGAATTATGTTCTGCTCGCCAACACGGTTGCCCGTACGTTTATGAGTACTATTTATTCATAAGTATTTCTGGACATGGTACTGTCCGAATACCAGATTGAATGTTGAATACGACACGCGGTAAATCTTCCCGCCACGGGTCGCGCGTCTCACGCGCTCACGTGACACGCGTGTTCTGAAGGAGCTACTTTCCCAAGGATTCAAACTCAAATTCCGTACAATTTGTATCGCAGCATGGACCTAAGTATTCGGCACGCCCGCGTGCACAGCCATCAAATAAAACGTCGTTGGACAGTGCCAGTGTTCGGTGCCACAGCGGGAGACATCTGGTTCGGTGAGACACGGTGACGGATGCCTGCACGCAACTTGGACGAATTCGACGCAAGTTTGTTCTTTGAGCAAGAGACGAGGGTGTCAATGCTGTGCATGCAGCAAGGATCTGTTCCGGCACAGTTGACTTCTTATAATTCAACTTCTGACCAAAATAGAATCATTGTTCGAAGCGAATCATTGATTACGCTTGCTTCTTGACGAATAACACCCGCTTCCGTGAAGAATAAGTCTACGGTACCGCCGTTGCCTTGCGAATACCTTTCATCGATTCTCGTTGACCTAGAAAAATGCTAGACAATCCAAATTCGAACTTGCGCCGTCACAACTCTCTGCCTTCTACTCGAAGCAGGCCGACGGTAATGAAGGTTACTTATCGGAAATGCTCGAACCTTTCTCTCAAGTCAAATCCTTACGTGGGATGGTTTCGTCACTCACCTCCTCTGACTTCGCATCATCATTCTACGAGTTTGCAGAACATTGACTTCACCGCTCCTCACCATTATCAACATAAACAGAACAAGTCATCTCCGCATGTTGGGTGGTTCCGTCATGCCCCGTCTACCTGTTGTAAATTGGATGCAACCCTTCTCAAAAGTACTTTAGCGCTAGGTCATTTTGCAGAATATCTCCAACAAGAGTTACCGGCGATTCTTCGATCGATTCCTGCTCTCGAGCGACACACTGGACTTTATCGTCTGGAAGATTTGCTCTGTTCAGGTCATTTGTGCGGCGGAAGTCCTCAGCTTTTCCTAAAGAACAATGAGCGCACATCTCTTTCGAGCAAGCTCTTGAACGTTGTGGCGTGTTGGTTGTTTCAAGACGATGACATTGTCCTGCACCACAGCAAGATCTGGGAAGCTACTTTAGAAGGAAATACTCAGAACAAGAAAGGTCAAGAGCGATCGAGTGCTGAGGACGAGTCGGAACAACATGACGATTCGGCTTCCTGCTCGTCCTCCTCGTCTTCGTCGTCGATTCCCTCCATGGCGGCTTCTGTAGATGAGTTTGACGCCTGCTCCGTGCAGTTGCAGAGACGCTCTTCTTCACTTTCATGTTCCTCGGCAATGCTCAGCAGTCAAGCAGAGGCTTATTACGTCCACAACGCGGTGGCGGGCTCCCGATCCGTCGCGAGTGATACCAGCGGATTTGCACGTCTGGACTACGATATTTCGCAAATGGACATTGTTCGAATGGCAAGAAGCGCGAGTCGCCACCTGGACGTGGAAAGCATCCTCCGATTGCCCACCATTACCTATCAATCACGACTCACAGCGACACGAATTGTCGAAGAAGCGCTCAGTGACGAAGATGATCACTCGGATTCGACCGGAAAGCCGGAAGAATGGAGCTGGATGTTGGTTCAAGAAGGAGGTTACGGTTCCAAAGAGGTGCACCACAACGACAAGAAGGAACGCCCATTCCAATCCACCAAGTCGGGTTTGCCCGCCTATCCTGAGGATGATGTTTGTGTGATTTGTTTGGAGCAGTTTGTGGACGGAGATCGTCTGCGAGTTCTTCCCTGCAGCCACAGCTTCCACGTCGGTTGCATTGACCAGTGGCTATCTGGTTCGCATTCCTTTGACGATTGCTTTACGACTGGATGCCCCACATGCAAGAAACACGCATGTCAAGGTAGCGATGATTCCGGTGATTCTATGGTGCCTTCCTGGGCGTTTGCTCGCATCGGCGACGCGTTAGCGCGACAGGACTTGACCAAGCACACTGTGTAAGATGCTATTGATTTGTATCGCCATTACTATTATTAGATATGATTATATGTAAGGAAAAGTATGTGTTTGCAATGATAATCGAGACCTTAGTCGTCAATGATGATGATTCGAGACTCCGTCTCTATCTAGAGACGAGCGAGAGGTCGCTATAGCCATAAGGAGCTGGTGTTTCGGTTTCTGGTAAGGTTAAGACTTACTACCGGCGCCTCTCCTTGCTGTGCGGCGGGCGGCGGAAGATCGTCCACATGTTTTGTCTTCCGTCGTCGCGAAAAGCTTGCGGTTTCTTTTCTTTGTTGATAACATCATCATCATAATCGTCGGTCGTTTTCTTTAACTTCTAGCTTGTTTATACACCATGACGTCTCGTCCGATTTCTAAAAGCACAAGGGCGTTATTCATGCGACCACTCCTTCCTGCATCGTCGTTGCAGAGAGCAGTTGCGCCTCATTCTCTTATGCCCCGATCTTGTCTACTCGTCCACCCGATGCGCTGCTTTTCCGCATCAGCATCGACAGCTCCTGCTGCGTCACCTAAGAAAACACTCGACAAGAAAAACCCGAAAAGAGCAATGTGTTCCTTGATAACCTTGGTGCGATTTTCTTATCCTCCATTGGATTATTGATCGCCTACCTCGTTCGCTCTTACATGAATACGAACAAACGGAATGCCGTGCGCGACAACATTGAAGCAGAAGCCGCGCTGGATCCCCTCGAGATTGATGATTTACGCTTTGCGAATTCCCAGTTGACGCCTGCTGTCTTTCGGAAGTTGATCAAGCAAGTATACGACAATCAAGAAGAAGAAATGACGTATGCTGTCTTTGTAGAAACCGTGCGTCGCGGCATGTCGCAAATGAAAGGACCAGCTTTTACCGTAGAATTGGGGCATCTCATCGACCGAGTGGTAGTCGCTGCATTGAAGAAACGTGACCGTACTACACTCGACGCCATGCCGGTGGAATTCTGGTTGGTGGTACTGTCTCTGGCTTTGAATTCTTCCATTCCGGAACGAATTCAGACTTTGTATCAAGTGTTAAAAGAGAGACGCGAGAATGTGACCATTCAGGACGTGACACAAATGGTGGAATATTTGCAGGATACTTGTCAGCTGGTACCCGATAGTCAAATACTACCGATTCCGTCGCGAAAGTATCCGTTGCAGCATTATGAATGTGCTGCTGCAAAGGAACTAGTGGATTGGAAAGCTCACGCAGATGAAATAATCGACATGGATGCGTTTGCTGCTATACTCAAGACCAAGTCGGTGTGTGCTTGGGGTTTGTGCTATTATCGTAGTAAAGTCATTGGTGCTTAGTAAAAGCTGCATGAATTGTATTTTTAGTTTACTTGATATTTTTTCCAATAACGGCGTTCCTTTCCATCGACTGATTCTTTCAAAGCAGCTGCTTGTTTACTTTACCTTCCTTCTGGGGACACGCCCACTACTCGTGCTTATGCGGACTTGCTTATTGTTCTTTCCCACTTCCAGTACCAAATTGCACTACACCGAATCGTCCATTGACCATCCATTGATCGTCCAACTCTTGCGCTCGCTTGACTTGATCGGCGTCCATGCCGCATCCGATTTCTGCCTTGAGGGTTCGCAAGGCACATACCGGACATGGAAAGTAGGTTCCCACCACGTCTTGAAACGGCGCTGTATAATCCCAAGTTCTGTCTCCCAAGAGTCGACGATAGTTCGCATCACCTTTCACAAAGGCCAAATCGCATCGTTGTACTAGATCCGACCGCAAAGGCTCTGTCATGTCCCACATGGCATACGGTTGTACCCAAAAGTTATCTTCATGACACTTCCATTGCCCGCTCTGCAACAATTGCCGCCAAACAGTCCCGGCCGCGTGACACGCGGGAATTTAGTTGGATCCAATGTTTCATAATACTCGACCGTTTCCAATAAATCCTTTTCCAAGGCATCCGAAACAAAAGTCGGATGTGATTTGAGCTGAAATGTGACCACTTTTGCAATGTCGGATTCTATTAAATACTGTGCGAGTGCCAAGTCAGTGACCAGTTCAAAACCGGCATTGTCAACAATGATATCGACGTTTCCTCCTCCTTTTGTTTGAGCGTCAGACAATGTTGAAGGAGTACTTGAGTATCGTCGTGCAACAAGTTTTGACTGGCTTGTTCGAGAATTTTGGAAAAGACATCACTGTTTCGCTGCTGCATATCCGCCGGCCACAAGGACAAATCCATCTTGTTGCCCCAGAGTGCAATACTACTAGCAAGTGCTACACCCGCATCCACAGATATTTCGGGTGTTGAATCAGAGAATAATTTGGCCAAGACTGACTCGGCCGACGCGACTGAAGAATGCAATCCGGCTCTTTTTTGTGGGAGGAATGGATCGTACTGATATCCAGGGGACTGTGGATCCCAGTATCCCAATACTTGCATGAGCTTACGATAGACCAAGAATTCCGTCACCATCCAAGGTGCCGTCAGCCACGTGTCATTGTTTTGTACATAAGGATACAGAATTTGTTTCCATTCTTGAAATTCCTTTTGTCGTTCGGGTGTTCCAGTGGAAGGTTCTTGCAGATGTTGCAAACGAGTTGTAGCAGCATTTCGTAATTCCTCGCGAAGCGATTCGAATCTTTGCAACAAATTCTCATTGTTATCATCCTTGTTCGTCCATTGACTCCAAACAGCCTGATTGTCATCAAATGTACGTTGCAAGATTTCGGCATCGACACGACGGCTCATGGTATCGTGTGCCCATGTTCCTGGTTCCGTCGAACAAATGGGCGGCGGACTGGGGAGTTTGGGGAGTTGATTTTTCTTTTCTTGAGCCGAAGACATGGATAAACGTATTGTTGGAGGAGAACGAAAATGAGTTGGAGTGGTAAATGCGTGTGAGAGCCAAGCAGATGCAGTTGTTGCAGAGAAGAAGGTAAAAGGAAGCACGGATACGTAATTCGACTGACTTTCATTATATGTAAATGGAATGAAATGAAATGAAAGAGTAGATGGATCAAAACAATAAGAGCAATAGTTGTTAACTCTTATCGCTGTATCTTGCTCTCCTTTTCGCTTGTTTCTCTTTTGTTTTGTTTTGTGGCTTTTTTTTTGTGTTTTGTGGCTGCTGTTTTTTTTTGGGAAGCGATTACAAATCAGTAAGGTTACGCGTTAAAAGTTAATTAGAGATTTTGAATTTGGGAGGCTTGCGTTTACTTATCCTTATCCTTATTTCTAACTTAAATCGCACTACCTCGATAAAAATATTGCACCGCAATAATAAAACCGTCGTCATTTTTTTCGCCCATTTCATTATTTTTCTCATTGATCATCGCAATCATCAATTATTATCATTGCCGTTGTCTTCCCTTTAGTAATCAATGAATGAATGAATAATAAATAGAAGTGACAAGGACGATGACGACAAGAATACAGCAGAGATTTGTCTCAATTTTCTTACGGAAGATTTCAAAAGTAACTACATTCACAACAACAAAACGACTTGCAGGACGAATCTCTGCCGAGTTGTTTCTATCCACGAGACCCGGCAAAGAGAACTGCATACGAATACTAGTACAAACGATGGAGCAACAACACTGTTGTACTTGCTTCAAGAAACACTGGAGCGCATTCGGAAGAATCATCTAACCTACAACGCCGACGCTCCCTGTCGCGACACTGTGACATTTCTCACACGACAATATACCGAGTTACCAGCACTCTTGTCTCGACCGGATGGCGTTTGTCAGCGACTGGAAATCCTTCAGTATTTGGCAAATTATAACACTGACAACGTGGAGGGTGACTCTTTTCAGAAAAGCCTCTTTACTCTATTGCGATCGATCAATTCCTGGAAGCGTCGACGGCAGATACCTTGCGCTTTCTACTAGCCTCGCGTGCGGATATGCAAACCTTCTTGGCGTATGTTCGACGATCTTCACAACAAGACGACAGCATGCGACGACTACAGACATATACAAACAGTGTTACCATGCTCGATCAACATTGGCGTCGCATCTTGGCCATTTGGTTTTCTCCTTCCATCTTGCTCGCACAGCGCATCAGTTATCATCAAACACCAGCTGCCGTCATTGAACGCATTGTTCGGAAAGAAGCGGTTCATCCCGTACAAGGATGGAATGATCTACACAATCGGTTTGGTCCGCATCGACGTGTCTATGCACTCGTTCATCCATTCTTACTCGATCGGCCCTCGTGGTCATTCATGTGTCGCTCCAAGCTACTGACATTCCGGACAGTATGCGTGCCATTCATGAAGCGCCGCCCACCGAGCAACCCACAGTGGCGGCGTTCTATTCGATTAGTAATTTAGAACGTGGTTTGGCGGGGATTGGATTGGGAGAAGTTCTGATATCCGAAACAGTCAATTTGCTGCGAGGAGAGTTTCCTTCCTGCAGGAATTTGTGACACTTTCGCCCATGCCACAGTTTCGAAAGTGGGTCAAGACGAATTACCCTGCATTTGAACAAGAGTGGGAGGAAAGAAATACTGCATCTAGGGACGACCCGGACGAACTCAGTGCACAGCTCCGTCAGCTTGCCACACAATACATTGTCCACGAAACAACTAGCGATTCAACCAACAAGCCGTTGGATCCAGTGGCGCGGTTCCACTTGAGCAATGGAGCGGAAGTATACCGTATAGTCACTCGAGCGGATCCTTCGGCACGCGGACAACAGAACAGTTTCGGCGTCATGGTCAACTATCGATATGATTTGTCGCGGCGGATGGAACGCAAAGCCCAATATGCACAGAATGCGAGAGACTTTGATGTAGCAAATGATTAGTTTAATGCGTACATGAACTCAAGCCAGAGCATGATGTTCTATCTCTTATACTGATGCGGCCAATAATACAAACAGTAGACCTAAGCAGCTTATTTACTACGTTTATCTTCAACAAATACAGACGCTGCATCCTGTGTCGGCAGCTGCTTCTGCCATTCTTTTCGTTCGGGCAGATTGGCAACATATTGTCGTTCTCCGGGTATATCACCCTCAGGAGAAACAAAGGGATGATTCTCATCCACAGGCACCGGTTCTGGCATGTCCGATGCGGTTTGAAAGGAATTCAATTTCATCATCATTTCAATCACTTGTTCTTTGTAATCGCGTCGTTTGACACAGAAATAATAGGAACCAGCGTAGACAGTAAAGAAAGAGAAAACCGGCGTTGATGGCCCATGGGGACCGCATTCGGAGTCGATGCAAGGACATGGCAGTGCCTGTAGCAATACCCCACATGGCCGATTCGCGCACACACCATCGATATTTACTTTGCTGTACGGCTTTCCGGATTCCCAAGGCTTCCGGTAAATGCTGAATCCATTGAGGATCGTTTGTTGTTGCGGATGAATCGTCCATTGCAAGTATTCACGAACTGTCAGCGATCAGTTCGGAGAAGAGTAGGACAACGAAGAACCACTCGCGCTCTTCTGTATTGAATCAACAGCCAGTGTATTAATTCTAGATTATTATTGCTTGCTCGCAGATATTATTCGTAATAAAAGGGGATTGTCGGAATATTTTCGATGGGGACTTTTGTGAGTGATTGTCGCTGCGTCGTGCAATTTATAAAAAATGAATTGCCCAACCATCACCACGGCGAAACTGCGCCCATCGAAAATCGATGCGCGGAAAATGAAACGGTTTTCTATTCGAGCGCAAAAATTAATTGGAGAAAATTAGTAGACGCTAAAAGTATACGCATAGATTTTCTATGTGCTTGAAATAACATGGAGAAAATCTACATCGTAAAACCGCACATCGATATTCTATGCGCGAGAGAAAAGCGCGGAGGACCTACACAACGGCAAACCAACGCACAAATATATATTTCCAAGCTGAATACTTAGCACATACACCCGTTTGATTTCAGTACAAATCGCCAAACAGAACCAAACTGGAACGAATAAATCATATCAGGGTCTTGTATCTCAGCCAATCAAGTTCAAAGAGAATTCAAGTATATTGGATCGCTTGACTTTGCCATGAAGCAAGACCTTGCCCTGAGCTTGAAGTGACAATGAAAGGCAACTACGGTAGACATGATCCCACTGAATATCATCAAATTACATAGATAGCGCTACGACTTATAAATCGCTGAGCTTTCGGAATATATCACAATCATTTTTAGAGATACCGCCTCTGCTCAAAAAAACTTTTTCCAGTACATGACTTGCGCAAATGCCATGGCAACCACCACAAAGGCTTCTACCAGCGTCCACCCCATAATTCGATTCAATATATCCGTAGTCAATTTCATGTGAACTGCTTCTCGACTCCTCAAAAGGCAAAATGGTCCATCAAGTTCGACCAATCCATTTCAATACCGACAGCTTTCTCTAATAAACGCCGGGCGCGTTCGGTATCAGGACCACTTTCACCGTCGGGCAGTTCTCGCGGTATCGCGTGAACACGAATATTCCATCCAATGAACACTTGCTCAATCTGTGTCTCGTCATCCGTAAGTTCTCGAAATTCGAAACAAAATGCCAATCGCAATCCCCGATCTACTGTCAAACCAAAAATCCCTTCCGTCGCTCCCGGTTCATTCTGCCACAGTCGTTTGCCTTCGTCTATCATGGTATTCTGCAATGTGACGGTCAAAAGTCTCCCGGTACATCATCGTCGATGATATCATAATTGCCGCTGTCAGTCAGTAATCAGAAAATGAGAAGATATGCATAGTAAGGAGTGAGTGTCAAATAGAATGACGAAACAAAAATGGATTGAATATTCTCGAGCGTAAATTGATTCTTCAAAAATGATCCAGTACGCTCAGCAAAACACATGCACACGCACCTGACAATCGTCGCTCTCCCGGAAGCTTGGTGTAAAAGCACTCTCGCGTACCAGGTGTCAGTTCCAGCATATACGTGGACAGTGCACAAGGCGTTGTCCATGCGAGATAAAAAAGAATCCGAGGTATCTTCATGTTTGTTGGCTAATAAAGACTCTATCTTATTTGTTTGCTGGCTACGCAAAGTCGCGCTTGTTTGCAACACTTGTGTCGTGCTGCTCTCGCTCTCTCTCGCGGTCCGCATTGTGTCGGCTCACGAATTCGTAAGACGGAAGGACGGTCACCCGGACTTATGATGATGTCATCGCGGTGTTTCTTACAGACAACGGCTTCATTTTCACGACAGCAACAATAAATCAATAGAAGAAACGAAGGTTATTGCTTGGTGGAGTGATCAACAGAGGAATTTGAAATCTATTTACAGAAACGAGACACAATGATTCCTAACATGCAACGATGGAATACTGCGAGGCGGTTTGGTTCCACAGATCGTGTCGCGAGATTCGTCCGATTCGTCGCTTCCAGCAGCCCTGGTGACCTGCAGGCTCTCGACGAGGTAGCAATACACGATTTCACCGTAAATGCATCTACCCCCAACGCGCAACGAATATGGAAAGGGGTTTGGCCCGACCAGTCGTCTCATCCGGCAAACAATGAAGAAAAACAACAAAATTACGAATTTTGGAAGGAGCGAGTCGTCGATAGTGTCAATAAGGATGGCGATGAGTTACCTCGTCTCTTCAAACGTATGGAGACTCGAGAATCGCAGGGAGGAGTGATGCGCAAGCAGCGCTTGGGAGTTTTACATGCTGATCCTGCGACGGATATGGAAATCTTGTGTCATAATTACACCGTCAAAGCTATCGCCGCCGCGCTTCGTGATCGAGAAGATGCGCTCCAGTTCGCCGCCATGCTTTGTGAGGAAGAGAATTGGGATGACTTGAGGCACTTTCTACGTGTCTACCATCCGAGATATGTCCTGGAACGACGGTATGGACCCAAACAACCCCAAAAGAGGCACCGCCGACTCTTGATATTACACAGTCACTTCATCGGAACAATCTCGAACTGATACGAAAAGCGCTCATGCGAATGCCTCGGACTGTCACGCAAGCACATGACAAACGAGCAGGGGTAGTCATCGCTCTTTGTACAGTCGATGGGGTTCCGTGTATTTTGTTGGAGAAGCGTGCGCCGCATTTGCGATCGCATCCGAATGAAGTGGCCTTGCCGGGTGGAATGGTGTGTGATGTACAGGATCCGAGTATCGTGAGCACGTGTCTTCGTGAAATGAAAGAAGAAATCAATGGATTGCCAGATGAGCCTGTGGATGTACTTGGTGTTTTACGGTGTAACTGGGGTGATATACAACACCTTGTGAACATTGCGGTGAGTAAAGGAATACGCGAGTGTTTTTTGCAGTTTACTGAATATTTCTAATGTTTATTGTCGTGCAGGTCACTCCAATGGTGTGCTATTGGGGAGAATTGCCAGTAAATTTACAACCAAATGCGGAAGAAGTAGCACAAGTATTCACTGTGCCCCTTTCGAATCTACTGGACCGATCGTTGTGGATCCACAAGGATGGGTTGGCCCCTATCTTTACCGGTGGACCAGATGTCGTTTGGGGCCTTTCGGGATATATTCTGCAGCGATTCGCAAAAGATATTTTGTACCCCATTGTTCGACGTCAACGCGGAGGACAAAGTCAGCGGCGTGGTGAGATTCCACCCGAAGAATTGTCAGATTCCTCGTGGTTGTAAGACTTGTTGCCGAAGCTAGCGACATCTGGGATACTGGTATCTGCTCGGTGTACTCACAACTATGCAAGCTAGCTAAAGAATAGCAAGTTAAGGTTTCATAAAAGATTCGTCAATAGTTTGGGAAATGGAAAATTTTAACTGGTATGTATAAATATTGCGTAGTGTTCACCAAAATGCCTTAGTGACATTCTGTACAGCACGTTTCCAGCGGACATTCTATTAAACCACAGTCCACAACAAGGGTGGGAAATCGTAATCAGTGGTTTGAACGGCATTGCAAACCGCGTCAGGCACCCTACCCGAGATCTGGTTGTTGTAGATTTCCATGACCTGAAGATTTACCAAGCTCGAAAGGGTGTCGGGGAGCTTTCCAGTTAGTTCGTTCGAGTAGAGCCACAGTCTTTGTAAATCAAAAGATTGCCAATTTCGGGAGGATAGAACCGCGGAGTGTGGTGTTGGTGATGCTCAAACTAGCCAGCCCTGTTAGTCGGCCAATAGCGGCCGGCAGGGTTCCGGTGATAGTGTTGTCGTCTAACCAAAGTGAAAAGATGTCTTGGTAAGATCCGGCGTGATTTGCAAAGAGTTCGTCCAAGTCAATTGTGAGCAAGTTGCGGCGCAAGTATAGATAGAAGAGATTGGGAATTTGTCCCATTTCAATGGGAATTTCTCCAGAGAGGTAGTTCGATTCAATCTCCAGATGTGTCAGCTTCTGCATTTGTGACACGACCGCGCCGTCAATCTGTCCTTGCAACAGATTATAAGACATGGACAGTCGTTCAAGATTCGTCAGTCTTGCAAAACTGGCAGGGAGTCCAGTTCCATCCGTCATAATATAGTTGTCGTCAATTTGGAGTTTGACGAGCTTTGGGAGAACACCAAAGACGCGAAGGCCATCATGTTCGTCTTCCGTCATATGAATGAAATTACTCGAGAGGTCCATTTCTTGCAGTTGGTCCAGAAGGGCTAGTTCAAGAGGGAGATAACCTGAAACTGCATGTTTCGAGAGTAATATACCAGTAACTTTTCCGGTGACGCTATCACAGACAATCCCTTCCCACTGACATTCATCAGTAGACGTCAGCCATCCTTGAGAGGAGACCCAGTCGGTGGGATCCGTCCACCACGCATGTGAGCGCATGAATGTTGCATAATAGAAAACACCCAGAGCATAACGCTGGACTTTCTTGGCTGTCGGCATGCCTTCGTACGCTGCTGCACCCGTCACCGAAAGAAGTGATTTGCTTTGCGGTGAGTTGGTATCTGAGAGAGTTGCCCAGTCCAAATCGTACTTGTCATAAAGTGACACGAGAGTGCTTCCAAACTCGTCACGGTTTTCGTTCACAACCGCTGTTGACACTTCAACTTTTGGTTGTCGAGGGCCATTTTAGTTTTCCCAACAATAGGCTCGTCTGAATCTTCCATATTGCTTTTCTCTTGATGTTTCTTCAAGGGAGAGTGCTTCTGGTCCGTGTCCAGCTACGGTGACTCCGATAGCAATAACAATCACTGCGAGAATACTACCACCGATCGCCAGCAGAACTTTTCGTTTGCTCCACCAGGGCTTCTGGTTTGAGTTGGCCACTAGGTAGGGATCATCGTGAAAAGGTGTTGGGTCGAAGTCCTGGCTCATGTGCGAAGCAATGTCCGAGAAAGATGATGGCGGAGGTGCTCGTCCTCCGGGCCGATGAAGGCCATCCTGATCGTCGAAAACGAACGCTGTTCTTGCCAAGATTGTCTCATGATGTCTTTTGTTTGATAAGAAAAAAAGTGACAGTCGGTGGAGTTCTCGTCGTTATTTTCCAATTATTATCGTGGAACGGTTCACAGTCCTTTTAGTACCGAATCGTACTTTCTACCCCACTCAACGGACAACGATAAGCGTTGCAGCCAAAAAATTTCAGGTGCGCCCAACGAGCGTGTCGTACCCCACTGTAAAGATCGTGCTCAGTACCGTTATTGTGTCCGAGTATCACTGAACATTTTCAGGTGATCTAAAGATAAGCGTAAGATAATGAATGATACAACGTAGCTTTCTAGACATGTAGAAGGCTGTCGTTTAGAACGGATCCCACCAAAGGCGCTCGCGTCTTTCTTAATTGCCTGACACTGCACTCACGTTCACAGCCCTGCTTAATGATAACTTGGGGTACTCGCACACACCTTAGGACTCTTTTCGTTTAATGATTGCAAACCAGCTGATTCGGCAAATACAGCCGAAGCTCTAGCCATCATATTCTTCTGTTTGTTCTCTGGTAGGTTCGATAGTATATCCTGTTTCATTATCCAAATATCCCGTAGCAACAAGGTTTCATATTGACCTGACAATGGAACCAAGATTCGGCGAAACACAACTTGAGCTCCGTCAAACATGGGCAACGCCAAGTACAGGGTCGCAAAGACACAAAGGCTGTAGAAGCCACGAATTTTACCCACAAAGTTTTCTACATAGTCCATGGCAACGAAGAGTAGCATATAAGATGCCCAGTACGTGAGCCACTGTGTTACAACCAAACTCTCTGCAGTAACGAGAGCTTGCTTTTGGTTTTTCCCGGTCTTATCTTCGGTTTGCAAACCAAGAGCGACAATCGAAGCAGCCAAAGGATAAACTGTACCCACGGCTACGACAACGAATCGTCGCTGATCCTCCGGCAACCACGTAAACAAGTACCAAATTGTCCAAATATACGAAGTATTGACCAAAGAGAAGTAGCTGAACCCATCCTTGCATCTTGATGGCAAGTCTCTGCGCAATCGGTGTCAAATAGGGCTTGGTGACACAGTCATATACAACAGCTGCACCGTTAGTGTAGGGTAAGACGAGCCACAGAACCGTAAATAGTTCAAATTCATACCAGTGCTCTCCTGCTTGAGGTAGATATGCCGTAATGTCATCCATGAACTCTGTCAGGAAGGAAAGACTGCCCCAGGTAATCCAATATTGAAGCCACACTTCGTCGTCCCTAGTACTCACCGTGCAGAGAGCAACGATGCTATTGTACACGGGAAGAAATGTACCCACGAGAAGAACACCACCGGGAGAGAACAGCTCATCTTGAACCCAATCCGGAATTAGCAGACGACAAACTGCAGCTGTGACTACCGCGTACAAGGGATGAATCCAAAGCGGTGGCTTTCTCCAACGAGGGATTTGCTTCAGCAAAACGCTTAGCAACATTACAGCCAGTAGCGCAGCCCCATAAAGAGCCCATTTCTCAGGTGCTATTTTCTTCATGGTATATTTCAAAGTAAAAGGACAGAAAGACGATAGAATTGCGGAGCGGCCCGTTGTGGTGTAAGATCCTTTCTATTGAAGAAACGATTTTATTTCTTTGGGTTCGCACTTTTCACAGCATGTACCGAGGTGCGCAAAGGTTCGTCCTGCATCCGGTCATTAGTCTTCGTGACCGACTTCCGTCTAACAGGGTCCCCTTTCCCGTGCAGTGTCTAGCTAGGGTGCACCCTGCGAAGTAACATCACTGCCGATCTAATCTGCCTTAGTCTAGGGTAAAATTGTGTCTGCAATATGACTTCGCTATAGCTTCTCATTCTCGCGTCCTCGCCAATAGTTTGAACCGTAATCAAAACAAAGCTCTTCGTCCTGAGTTATCTCACGAGCTGTAAAGAAAGCAACCGTTCGATTTAAAAGCAGTCGAAAACAGTTGCATTCCAGAGTATCTGGATCGGCATGATTCAAATGAACGGGCGAAAACACAGTTCGATTTTGCGCTCGCGAAAATCCATCCAAGAAAGTGACACCCCGTCCAGAGATAAGACGTAATCATTACTGCTGCTCTCCCTCAGATCGGTAATGGCACAGTCGTCGGGATACAACCCCAAAAATGTTTCCTGTGGCAAGTTACTTGTGCAGTAGGCCCCATATCCTTTGATCGTCCCCGTGTCTCGAATTTGGATCGAATTGAGCGTTTCTTGTGAGGCGCAGGAACCGGGAGGAGGAATGATCGCATTCGGAACCGCTCTTGTCTGAATTCGAAGTAGCCCATCTTCAAAGGAAACTTTTCCTCCTCCCGGAAATGGAATGATCCAGCTGTCGACTGAGATAGCCAGCGTTATGATCATGATGTGCCAACAAAAGAGGGACATCATCGTGCTTTTTCCTCCAAATCATTGGTCGGGGCGGGCACGGGGTATAGATCTTAGTAGTGCCAGAAAAGAATTAAATATAAAAAGCAAGGCGATAACAACGGCTGCAATGGTGAAAAATAATCATCGTCCTGTATTCATTATTCATTCGCAACGAGAGGTTGTGTCGAATCACGATGAGGAGTGAGTCATGATGTCGTCTGGCATGTGCATCGTGCATCCTCACTTTTATTGTCGCTCCTTGTCAGACACCCAAAAGCCAACTAGAGACATCAAATATACGAAATCAATCTTACTATAATCGATTCTTTGCAAAGATAACTAAGTTTGTGCGCGAGATTCATGCCTGGACCCATGATTTCACCCCTAGAATTGTTACTCGCTTTCACGCTGCGACGGGAGTGGGTCCATAGCTGGGTTCCAGCCTCACTTGCAGCGAAGGGTGGCATCGGTCTGTGGGCGTCTAAGGCCGATAATGATGATGCGATATCTATAGGCTACGTTCGTCGGCTTGCGGCGCGAGAATATGATGGGGAGAATTCACAACCATCCGGGCGTCTCTATACAACTCGTAAAATGAACAGAAAGAAGGAATCTGGGTCAGCAAGGCCGGTGTTCGAGGGGACTACAATCATTTTAGAACGATAGCTTTGAAAGGGACAGCAGATCGAGCGGTATCCCTGCTTACAACAGACGCAATGGAATTTCTTAGATCATATCAATATCCTGTATTGGACGGTGATTTGGGAGAGAACATATTGCTGGACGGGCTATGCTTTTCGTTCTTAAAGCCCGGGAAGCAATATCGCTTGAAATGCAGGGATAATGAGGTCGTGCTGGAAATTACAGAGCCAGTAACACCTTGCGCTAATCTCTGCAAATTGTCATTCATCAATGATGAGGCTAAGACACCCAGAGAGCGTATCAGAGGGTGTAAAGAGTTTATTAGCTTATTAGACTCAAAGCCTGGGCTTCGCGGGTGGTATGCAAAAGTTATTAAAGAAGGTAGAGTTGTCCCAGAGTCAGTTTTGACCCAGGTGTGATGAAGTTTTCGACAGCCGCAATGCCCTGTCGCTAGAAGTAATAGAAATCAATTTCTTTCTCCTGCTTCTGGTAATGAAGACGATTTGTCTTCGTTACAGCTCTCTTCTTCCTTGTCTTCTTCTTCGTCTTCTTCCTCCTGCTCTCCGACAGTTCCTAACTCTCGAAACGCAACAGCTCGATATGGTCCGCTTCCTTCGTGTACAGCAAACGAGTCCTCCCCAGCAAACGAGTCTTCCCAGTCATCTGAATCGGCTAACCCTCTGCAATGTCGAGCGTCACTTCCCAATTCTTGTCGCTCGAAATCCATGGATGTCCCCAGCTCTTCGCTCTGGCTTGTTGAGTTTTCCATGTCTGTAAGACTTGTTGCTGAGCTGTGATCGTCAAGACTTTTGGCCGCTTTGAAGATTTGGAGGACAATTGTTCGACCGTCAATGTTGTGTTCTCTGCGTAACTCATTATTGATGATGCCATTCTATTCTTTGCTATTTTGATTGAGAGAAGAGACTTTTCGAATTAATCTCAGGTAGATGGGTGACTAGTCTTGATTTGATGTTGTTATGGTAATAAATGGCAACATATTTTATAGAAGTCACTGGCGACATGATAGCGCGCACCAGTTGCATCTTGCAAGGGAAAAAGTCGGAAGCCGATTCCCGTTGATAAAGACAACTGGTAATTATTATTCTCAAAGTGGCATTGCGCACCTTTTATTCACTTTTGCTACTGGGACATGGCACTGTAGAACAAGAAGAAGGAACGACTGTCTGACTGTCTGGTCATCGATCACGGACGGACTTTTCATGTTTACGAGCATTTTCAAGTCAAGAATGAAAACTCACAGACTTTGCCATAGTAAAAGTAGGACAATCTTGGATAGAGCTCGCACTATCAGCGAAGTGTAGCGTGTGGACCGCGCTGCTGATCTAGGGATGATGACAGACGATTTCTACAAGAAGGTTCGTATGCACCAAGTTCTGTCACGGGTAACGTCCAGACGTTCCGATTCCAGATCCTTCTCCTTCTTTTTGTCGAGGTCTTCCATCTTCCGCCTTTCCAAATATTTCGACGACCTCGAGAACTCTTTAAATCCAAAAAACCACGTAGATTGTGTACCAAATCCCACGTACGGTACGGGCCATGCACCCAGCGCACAAAAGGAGGGTCACCCACAATCAGTGCAGTCATCGACAGACTGGCTTCGAAAGTCACGACTATCGATGTAGAAGTAGTAATTCGCTGTGAGGTCGGCGTGTGCTTGTTTCGCCGCATTTCAGTTTCAGTGCCAGTGCAGACCGAAAGACGACCGAATTTGGATCATAAAAATAGGAGAAGAATACAAGCGAAGCTTGCATTTGAATCAATACATCTACCTCGTTTATTACCGCAATAAAGATGGACCGTGAAGCTCTAGTATACAAGGCTAAGCTTGCTGAGCAAGCTGAGCGTTTCGACGAGATGGTGTCGGACATGAAGGACGTCGCCCGTCAACCGCAAGAACTCACTGTGGAAGAGCGAAACTTGCTGTCGGTTGCCTACAAGAACGTGATTGGATCTCGTCGTGCCTCGTGGCGTGTGGTCACCAGCATCGAGCAAAGGGAGACCCAGACAAGATGACCATCATCAAGGACTACAAGGCCAAGATCGAGACTGAGCTCGTTGAGATCTGTAACGACATCCTCAGCATCATTGAAGATTCTCTGATCCCCAACTCCACTTCCGAGGAGGCCAAGGTGTTCTACTACAAGATGAAGGGAGACTACCACCGTTACCTTTCCGAGTTCCAGGTCGGTGACACCCGAAAGGAGTCCGCGGGTGCTGCCCTTGACGCCTACCAGGCTGCCAGCGGTATTGCCTCGTCCGATCTTCCCCAACACACCCCATCCGATTGGGTCTTGCGCTCAACTTCTCGGTCTTCTACTATGAGATTCTGAACTCCCCGACAAGGCTTGCCAGATTGCCAAGCAAGCGTTCGACGATGCCATCGCTGAGCTCGATACTCTTAACGAGGAGTCATACAAGGATTCAACACTGATCATGCAGCTTCTCCGAGATAACTTGACGCTGTGGACCAGCGATCAAGCCGAAGGTGATGACGCTGAGCCTGCGGATGAGAAGGAGAATAAGTTATCCGCTCAAGTTGCCACTTTGCACTGTTCCATGAAGCAGTCGGCATAATACTATCTCATCAAGTCTCTTCTCTCTCTTTCATTTGGTTGTTGTCATTTGCTGTTGTTTGGTAAATTGATACCTTAATAAACGAGGTGGATAAGTAAAATCTCCTCTCTAACCACTTATAACAGTAAATTCATTGTTTACTATAAACATATTATTGTTTTGTGTTTAGACATAGTTTAGACTTTTGTTCGAAACCCCAGTTTCTGTACCCATTGAGAACCGATAGATGAGATCGAATCAATGGAAAAAGTTTAACATTATTTTCCTGAACTTTCGCTCCGTGTTTTCTCACAATATGAGTGAGAGATGAGCTCGAAGTCATACCTGGATGCTTAACCAAACTATCTACAATCTCCACTCCTGAGTTCTTTCACGATATCAAGGTAACCTGGGACTTCTGGTGAGATATGACCTCGCGGAGCAAATAGTCAATGATAACGCTGTAGCAGTTAGGTTTGATTGGATCTGGATAATCCGGATCCATCGATTCCAGGATCTGATCGATCGTCCAGAGAAAGAACTCGTCAACTTCACCGTCTACCGGCTTGGGAGTAAAATCCGACGGCAGGTAGAGATCATAATTGAAAAGCACGACGCGAGATACTGCCTTATGCTTCATTGAATAAGTTTCGTAGCTGATGGCTCCAGCGGGCCTAGCACCCGCCAACGACAACTCCTTGGGGATACCTGCTTCTTCCATGCACTCCTTGACTACATTCTCCATTAGTGACAGTCCCGCTGGTTGCCCACCGGCTACAATATGATCCAGCATGCCCGCGTACTTGGATTTGGTTTGTGATCTTCGGGCTATCCACATACGTGGTGGTATTCCATCATCGCTTTTGACGAGACCGTTGATGTGCACGCCCTGCAGAACAAGCAATCGAATTTGTTAGCTGAAAGTGTGGTAAGAAATTCACAATCGGAGCTGATCACAACGCACATATTCCAGTATCCCTAAAAGGAGCGGCAGCCCGCTCAATCACAAAATACGGTTCATCGTAGAAACCCGTACTAACAGGGTAATCCTCATCTCGCCACCCTTGTACAACTCCATCGTCGCGTAATTTCTCCATAACACTAGCAACAGCTCGTGTGCGAGAATCAAAGGATGTTCCCGCATCCTGTGTAAGCGTCAAAATATTCTCCTGGTTCATGGTAAACACAGTTCCCACTGAACAAACAAGATCGGCAATCGATGGGTCAACTTTTCCGACACAAACGCCGTCAACTTGAAATTCCACCAATCTGGATCGAACTTCCTGAGGCATTTGATTTACCACCCTTACTCGATACAATATATGATTCATCAAGTTAACATCCTTTTCATTGTACTTTGATTGACTAGTGGGCTTATTATTTGCGGAAGAAAACATTCGAGTGCATGTCGGTCTCGATGCTCGCGATGATCGAAGAGAAAACGCCTTGGAGGCAGCCACGAACGCTGTCGCGACGAAGAACGACATGGCCTTCATTCAGCGAATGGATGAAAGTAGTATATTGAGTTATAAGGGTTACAAGTAGTTTGCCGAATGGCGTGCAACCTTTTTGTTGCCCGTTTGGGAAAATGAATGAGAGTGATGACAACTGACAACTGGCTTTCGATTGTTCTGTTTCATTCTTCATTAGCGTCAAAGGTACGTGGTTACCTCGTGAGACATTGACGTACGGCGTACGGTCCACGACAGAAAACGTGTGGTTTCAAAACGAGGACTTTCGAATTTTTTCTCATAGGCCAAAATACTTCGAAGAACGAGGTAGACTGGTGAAAATAGTAATCCGATGATTTGAAAAGACAGTACCAAACGCAAAGCCCATGCAGAAACTAGTTGGGCCTTCCCAAGTCAATACTTGCAAAATGTCTTTTGCGATCCAACCAATTGTTCTGTGATCGGCGTCGTATAACACCTTTGTTGCGCCGTTTGGCTTCTAGTTTCTCGCTCAGCTCTTGACTCTTCACTCTTGATGGAACTTTTACCAAAGAAATGTCTGAATGTCTCCTGTGCCTGAACATTGATTCATCAACAACGTAACCTTTGATGAAATAGACGCTGCAGTTATCATCATGGAAGAAACAAGCAATCCGAGTCGATCGCTTCGTCACAAGCGCCATCTCTCCAATCTGGAAGAATTGTGTCCAGATGCTCGTTATTGTTCGACGCCTGGAGAGCAAAATGTGCCCGGGCGTGAAAACGCCACAACAGATGAGCCTTCGACGGAAAACGTAGCGAGTCGTTCCCCGCTATTCCGGCATGTGAGGTCGACGACGAAGGTAACTTTGGAACGGGGACGCAGACCCATCAAATCTCTTTTCTTTACCAAGTGCAGACGACCTTGAATCAAACCGTCACAAAAATGGAAGAAGAAGTACTGTTCGTTCTGGAGAAGGCACTCACCGAGCAGTTGCTGACAAACGTGTTTTCGGGTTCGCTCTGTTCGTCTAACAATATCTCGATTGCAGATACGCGCATCTATCAAGATCAACCGGAAGATGGGGCAACTGTATCAGGTCTGTTGTCCGAACCGAGAGAAACGGTTCTTCCTGGAGTAGACGGAGGTAAGAATGCAATGATGTGCAGACGTTCAATCAAAATCCGTACATGTTCTTTTCTGATCCTCGCGTTTCCATTTATTTGAAAAAAGTGAGGTGTCGCACACCTTTGGTGGGAAACGCGAGGCGTTGCTTCTTGGTGTCCGGTGCCTTGACCCTATTGTCTCGAGACAATTCTCTGTCGTTGAATTGGACGGATCCCTATGCTCGTGTATCCACAAAGGGATCATGGACAAAGGACTGCTCAACTCGGTTCATCCTGACGTTGTAGAAGTGTCGTACTTTGTAGACTTTGGTGACAATGACGGTGCCGGAAGTGACGCCGACGTCTCGCCAACGGCGGCTCCTATCACTGCGGCCAGTTCCTCCTCGGACGAGAGCAAAATGAAATTGTGGGCTTGGGTGCTTCTTTCGTTTGGTTTGGTTTGCTCGGTTTGATATTCATGATTTATATGATTCGTCGGCGTCGAAGCCCATCGGGAATACGTTGAGCTTGTTTTGAGCTTGAATGTGTCGCCTTGCGTGTGCAGTCACCCTGTAGCGACGAGCGCTCTTAAAAACTCAATCATAGTTGCTTGTTACTCGTATTTTCTTGTAGTGTCCAAGCTTGATGTTGTATCGTCCTAGCCAGGGGAGATACGCAAACCGGTCCCAGTCTCGAAAGGCTGATCGTTTTGTGAATGAACAGGTGATTCTAGATTATCATGAGCCAAAGCAAGCAAGGACAAGCTTTAATACAGATCTTATTGTTAGTGGATTGTATTACCAAGCGCTCTCTAAAATAGCAAGAATCTGAAAAGAATATAAAAGTTTTGTAATTCTACGCAATTGCGGCGTAGAAGTCATCGGATACCGAAGCTGGTGAAGCAGGCGTGGGTCTACGCTTTTGCCGCTCTGGTGTAGCAAACCATCTTCGACGTGAATCCATAGAGTTTGTGGACACGACCGAATAATTACTCAGCCGACGCTGCATTCTTCGGTGACCCCGTCACCATCCTCCTCTTCAAGATATTTGTCCGCCGCACTCGAGTCACAACCTGTTCGCACTGTATATTCATCAGCAAGTCCCATGCGTTGCGCGAATTTCTTGGACCTTCGAGTCTGTTGTTCATATGCATCCGACACCAATTGCATCATTTCTTCAATTTGGGCTTTGTTGTTCTTCATTCTCTTTTGTGTGGAAAGCACAGCCTGTCGAGAAATATCTTTGCAATCGGACCGTTCTTCTGCGTGTTGCTTCGAAAGATGTCGTTCGAGTCCTCGACGACACAGTTCATCTTCTAATTGACAAAACGCGTTCAACTGATGCTGCACATCCGGATCGCTACTGTGAAAACACTCCTTCAGAAGAACGCTATACCCCAATCGTCTCCATTGTCTCGATTCCTCCCGTGATTTTGCTTTTATGCGAATAAACTCATCACCCCCAAACCATATTTCGCTGATTTCTACCCCTCATAATCGTCCTTTAACAGAAATACTTCGTTTCGCGTCTCGGAAAATCGCACCGATTTGCCCTCTACAACGTTGATGCTACTACTACAGTCGCTTCCGTCCACAGAGGCGGAGCTCTTGAGTGCGTCAAGTTCTGGTTCCTTTTGAATACAAATTGCCGCTGTCATCGTGCGTTCGTGTTCGTTCTATTCTATGAGTCGATCGTGTTCGAAGATGTAACAACAATTGCGGCGAAAAGCAACCGTCGATCTCGCGTCTGTTTCACCGTGTTTCAGTGCCGCCCAGTGCCGCAATCGGCCGATTTGTGACCTTCCTTTGGGGAAGTTACGATGGCCTACTGGTGACAACAATCAACAATCTCATCGATACAGACTGAATTTCCGATGAAGGAAATTTTCTTTCTACTCTACCAGTAGTGGACTACTTTGAAGTGCCTGTAAACAAGAAACAAGATGAATTGTCAAGGAGTCATTTTCTGCATTGGGCCTGTCCGAATAAAAAATGTTCCGTTTGTCTCTTGTCTCTATTTTACTATCATATGGTTTGTAGAAAAAAAGGATACTTCAACTCCAATTATCAAATAATGACCCAATGACTTGATTTACTGTAGAAGGTACCAGCTAGAATATAGATTATTTCTGACGTTTTGAATTTGATCGGGTGTCACGTTTCAGCCATAGCTGAAGTTGTTCGCTGTGACAGTTACGTTGTGAGCGCAGCTTCGTCTGGCATCAGTCCGCAAAGAAAACAGAAGGATCATCGGCATCGGACGAAGGACGAAGATCAACTCACACCACTCACACCGCAAGTCATCAGATGAAACGAACGAACGAA
The DNA here is from genome assembly GCA_026008555.1 of Fistulifera pelliculosa. NCBI lineage: Eukaryota > Bacillariophyta > Bacillariophyceae > Naviculales > Stauroneidaceae > Fistulifera > Fistulifera pelliculosa. The sequence goes on along the minus strand of BROJ01000083.1, from coordinate 89,746 downwards.
TGAACAATACGGTTTCTTCCTTGTTGTTCATTACTATATCACAATAGTCTTTCTAATACAGAATCACCCTTGCCGAATATTTATTGATTACAGCAATCAAAGCATAGTCTCATCTCTCTTCAACAATGCATCGATCACTGCTTTCCAAGCTATTAAGAACTACACCAATTCGGTCGATGCGATGTTCATCGTCTGTTTCGTCAGCCTTTGAGCAATCGGTTGATCAGTTTCCGTCACTCATTATCGGGCGATCCTTACAGCCGGTGGGTTCCTTTGCAGAAGCACAGGCTCTGTATCTCGATCCGGATCCTGTTGCAGTAAAAGAGCTTTCGGAACTTTTAGAAAAAAGCAAAACTAGGGTCGTCGCACACTATTATATGGATGTGGAATTACAAGGTGTGCTACAAGCCGTTCAGAAGATTCATCCTGCGGTTGGGATTGCCGATTCGCTGAAAATGGGGATATGGCTGTCGAAATGATGCAAACTGGGAGAGTGGAGCAGATTGCTTGTTTGGGCGTCGATTTCATGTCGGAATCGGTGCAATCGATTTTGCACAAGAATGGGTTTGAGCATGTTCCTGTCTATCGTGCTACGGCCAAACAAATTGGATGTTCGCTTGCGGAATCGGCAGAGCGCGCCGTCTATCGTGCTTGGCTGGAAAAGGAGTCGGCAGCTGCCAACTCTCTGCATGTTGTCTACATCAACACGAGTCTGGAAACCAAGGCCATTAGTAGCAGCTTGGTTCCTACTATTACATGCACTTCATCCAATGTTCTCGCTACCATATTGCAGGCATATGCACAAGTTCCAGATATCAAAATTTTGTATGGACCGGACACTTACATGGGAGATAACCTTGTTACTTTGCTGACTACATTGCTGCAAGATCCTACATGGACTGACCAGAAGATTGCAAAAGACTTGCATCCAAAGCACAATCGCGAAACACTTCGGGGTTTACGAGACTCTATTGCGGTATTCCCATCTGGCAATTGTATTGTTCATCACATGTTTGGAGAGTCTGTTGTGGAAACGGTTCGATCCAAATACTATGACGACTGCTTCATTACGGCGCACCTGGAAGTTCCTGGAGAAATGTTTCAGATGGCCATGGAAAAGTCGCTGTCAGACGAAGGAGTGGTTGGCTCCACTTCTGATATACTTAAATTTATTTCACGAAAGGTCAAGGATGCGTCGGTGAAGCCTGACCCGAAGCGATTGAAGTTCATACTCGGAACGGAAGCAGGAATGGTCACATCTATCGTACAATCCGTGCAAAATATCTTGGCGGATGCCCCTAATCCCAATATTGAGGCGGAAATTATTTTCCTGTAGCGTCGGAGGCTATGACGAGTACTGGTGATGCTGACATGCCGCTCGTTCCTGGTGTTTCAGGAGGTGAGGATGCAGCACAGCCGGTGGTTGTGCCACCTGTCCGTTTATGAAGATGAATAGCCTGGATTCTTTGATGCAAGTTGCGGAAATGGTGCTGCAAGCGCCTGGATCACCTTCCGTACAATCACAGCTACAGCAGCATCTGCCACCAGCAAGGTTGCAGGGTAAGTTCATTCAAGGACGGCCAGCTATTGATTGGGGAACTGAGTCCATTCTATACATGAGATCGTTTATGAAGGATAATCGGTTGCCAGAAGAATTGGTACGGAAGATCATTCAGAAATAATTCTAGAATTTGTTTTTCAAATGTATAACAGTCGAATCGGCTACTCAAACAAATTCAGTGTATGTGTTATGATTCTTTCAAGACATCCGATCTAGATACTTGCTCAAACGGTTCAAATGCTGTTTATTGTTACTGCTATTTTTGCTTTGATCTAGCGTTTCCATCGGCGTCCGATCCATCCTGACACTCGCTTGAGTGCCACGGAAATATCTGCCCCTTGTTGCTGCACTACAGGCTTGTCCGAATCCTCGCTTGTCGTACCGTTGGTCTTCTTCGATTCAACTTGTCTCCAGCCTTCATTCGGTCCAGATGGCGCCAAACGATTTGACTTGAATACCTTTTGTCCTTCCCGACGTGCTTTGAGTTCCTGCTCTAATCCACTGACCATAACGGACAATACAGCATCCACGTTGTAGGCTCCTCCCGCGGGCCTCCAAAGCTCACCTATAATGCGCAATGTCAGAATAATCCCAGACGTCATTACACCAAACAAAGTTCCTCCACGGTCAATAGTTTGAATCCGCCAATCGTTTGCGTGCCAGCTCCGAGAAGCGGGAAACTCACAAGAAGAACGCCTGCCAGAACCCAGAGCAGAAGCATGTGAATGGGAGGAAGTTTTCGCTGCAAAGCTCCCAATCGTCTCGCCCGCGCTTCCCGCAAAGACTTGACTGTGTCATAGACCGAACCAGGAACTCCAACCGACGTCATGTACATGATTGCTTCGAGCGGGTCGTCAACCGGACGCGCCGACAGCAGAATGGCAGGATCGGAATGAATCTTCTTAAGATCATTTTGAACATAGCGTTGAATAGCTTCCAGGCAACGACTGTACATGGAACGTCCTTGACATACCAAAGCAACCTGCTCGAGCAACGATTTTGCTTCCGTCACCTCTTCAAACAATGCGTAAAATATACTTTCCTGCTGCGTATAGAGAAAGTAGTCTAAACATAAATCGGAGCAAGACGATGAGAAATATGCAAGAAGAATTATAGAACACTTTCGAGAGATACACAGATTGCTTACATGTTTGCCCGACCAGAATACTAAACAGCAAACCAGCTACATTGAGAAAGTTTTGCACAAACTGACTGGAATCTTGCGAAAGAACCGAAAAAGCCCCAGCGTCATGAATTAACGAAGCTATGGTCATGGAAACGGCTGGAAACGTCAGACAGGCAAAAATACCAATGGCCAGACTCGGCACACCGACCCGCAAAAGTGTTTTCATTTGAGATCCTCGTCGATTATTGAGCGTCATCGTGGCGGTCGCTGGCGTTGCATTTGATTGATGGACGGATTGAGAAGTACGAGAGACACTTTTCTCTTGCCATTCGCTCGTGGAATGAACCGGTTGTATCTTTTGGGTTGAGAAACAGCATGACTGTATTTGACATGAATTCCGATCGGCGAAAGGAACGCCTGTGCCGATGAAATGAGAAGTGTCAGCGCAAGAGCCGACGCTCGAATCGATCTGGCCATTATTCAAGTGTGAATCGTAGGTACAGCAATGAGTTAGCGTTGATTAGTAGGTTGTAGTTTGATTTCTATTGCATGATGGCTTGAATTGCATCTCTCGTCGTCTCGGCGGATCGCACAATCAAGTCCAAAAATGCATCGTTTATTATATCGTTTGTCACCCCATCCGTTGCAACGTTGCCGAACTCCGAACCAATGTCGTACGACTTACGGACGAGTGAGCGAGTGAGTCGCCTCGCCTCACTCACGTCTCACGTCTGGTACCGTATTCTTTTCACTCTCACAAAAGTGTGGGATTGAAAATGCATCCGTCTCTCTACTTTCTAATCCAGTGTACTAGCCCCAAGACCGGTAATGACGTGCACAAAGAAACGCACATCGACCATCGACATTCGACATTCAATTTTCATTTTATCTTCTCATTGTTCTTTTTCGTTCTGCTGTTGAAGGCAGATAACAACAAGAGAGTTACAAACACTTTTTGAAACTACAGCTGTCATTGTGATCAACGTCAACGCATTCTACTCAACTCAATTTCAGAGACTCACGAGCAAAACCCTCCAATTATAATGAGCCCGCAAGAACCAACGCCTTCGGTTGACCTCGTGTCTGAAGCAAATGCTACGAATGAAGAGAAAAGGGCTCCGAACCCACATGGTGGGATCGCATTGTTCAATTCTACGTCGAAAATGAATTCTTGATACAAATTCTTGCCGCTATTCTCTTGGCTCGGGCGTATCCTCCCTCGGAGCCGAATATTTGCACCCCGATATCACAGCGACATGGCTCGTCGTGGTCTTTATCTTTGCCATGGCAGGACTCGGTCTCAAGACGAGTGAATTCTCGAATGCTTTCAAGCAAATTGGATTCAATGTATTTGTGCAAGTCTTCAGCTTTGGAGTTTGCTCCGTGCTTGTGTATACCCTTTCGCGAGGTTTAGAAGCGTCGAATATTTTGTCGACGGACCTCGCAAACGGAATGGTGATTTGTGCGAGTCTTCCCATGACGATCAACATGTACGTATCCCTTGAGTGATTCGTTTCTATTACTGTTTTATTTTCAATAAGGTAACGCTGACAATGATTCGTATCAATCAAGGTGTCAAATTTTAACAGCCGCCTCCAAAGGTGACGAAGCTTCGGCTGTATTTAATTCAGCATTTGGCAACCTGATTGGAGTATTTCTGTCGCCTTTGTTGATTCTGGGATATTTGGGAGTTTCGGGTGACGTCGATCTAGTAAAGGTCTTTTACGAACTCACTCTGCGAGTCGTTGTGCCAGTGATCTTTGGTCAAATCTTGCAGAAATTGTCACCACCCGTTGTGGAGTTTTACAAGAAGCATAAAAGATCTTCTCAAAGATTCAGCAGCTCTGTCTCGTCTTTATTGTCTACACGGTCTTCTGCAAAACATTCAGTAAAGACTCGAGAAGTTCTCTCGGCGATGTTTTCATCATGAGTAAGTGCCTGGTTTTGTGTCGTCATTCTTGCTAACCTATCTTATTGTGTCTGACTTCGTTACACCCTTGTACCTCTCCAGTTGCTTTCCAACTTATTTCTTTGGTTTCACTCATGATATTGGCTTGGGTACTTCTCGGGTTTGCCTTTCCGGATCAGCCGAAATTGCGTGTCTTTGGACTTTTGGGTGCACTCACAAGACTGTGGCGATTGGAATACCCTCATTAACTCGATTTATGGTGATAATGCTTCGGTAGGCTTGTTCACGCTGCCGTTGCTTATATGGCACCCGATACAACTCCTCCTCGGGACAGCATTGACTCCGCGATTAGTTAAGTTTGTAGAGAGAGAGCACGAGCGATTGGGAATTCATGATTGCGATGATGACGAGCCGCGACAGTCGGAAGAGGAGGACGACGTCGAGGCATCGTCACAGCCAGAACAAGAAAGCAACGGCAATGAAGCTCATTCTGAAATAAATAAATAGGCCTTACGAGGTTAACTGAAAGATTCATATAACTGTAAATATATCAATTGTTTCTTACGCACTATCTTTGAAATATCTGAAAGTATGCTGAGCAAAAGCTTGCCAGGTTTTATATGAGTTCGTTTGAATTTTGCTCGTCAGTATCCTGTACACAGCATCCGAGCATTTCACATCTTTTCGTCCTTCTCGTCCAAAGCAGTCAGAGAGAAGCAGAATTTTCTGATCTTCCGTAAGAGTGGGATCCTGGTAGCGGAGATACAATGACCGCATAGTGGGAAATAACCAACTACCGACGACGCCATTGATTCGCTTATCCCTGGCACTTGGCAGAGCTGGCGTCTCCAGCAATCCTGAGAACGAACAAGCGGAGGATCCATGTCGGAACACTGCATCTTTGTCTTTTTTGCGCATTCGAGGTCAGTCATTTGCCTCTGATAAGGTTCTCTTGCCAACCATACTGCCATTTTCGTGAGCTGCGTCGTCAAGTCTTCAGGGCAGAGATAGTGAATACAGTCGACACAGAACTGAACTGATAGCCAAATCAGAGCATCTTGAAGTTCCTCGCCAGTTGGAGGCTGCTTCATCGACTGATCTTTTCTCCGAGATTTTACCCAAAGTTTGTCCAGCGTTGCATTTACGTTGTTGAGGTAAAAGATGAATCTCGGTCGGCACTCTGGGCCAACTTTCCATGCTGCTCTCCATCCAACTTCAAGACCTTTTAGAAACGACTCAAGCTTCGGGTAGTCATCGTCTTCGTCGTGTGCATCCCGCTCTATCTTTGATATAAAGTCAACGGGATCGTGAAAGACAACACCGGCTACAGGAAGGTGTTGGTACTCTTCTCTTTTGTTCTGCTTCACCATTTCGAGCGCTCTCGTTCCTCCGCCATTGACATAATCCGAGCGAACAAATTGCACCGCATCGCATCCCAAGCCGCTGAGATAATTTTCTACAAGAAAACCTGCTTCCTGCAAATCTTTCAGGACGGTGAGCTCTTCATGGTTACACAACGTGTGTTCCATCAGAACAGCGATTTCGTCGATAGCACGTCTTCCGCTTGTTTGATCGGACTCGATGCGCCGGCGCTTTCTATTTTCTTTTTTCAGCCTGTGCAGCTAGCTGCTTATCCATTCGCTGTTGCTGGCGTAATTCTTTCTCCATTTCTTTTGCCAGCTGCTTATCACGGCGTGCTTGATCCTTCATTTCTTTGGCAAGCTCCTTCTGCTTGGCTTTTGCAGAAGGCTCCTTCAAAGCCGGTTTCTTGGCTCGCGCAGGTGGCACTTTAGGCGGCTTGGAAGAACTGATCTGAGATGCAGCAAGCAAGGAGTCATCGCTGTCACTATCACTCGCAAGTGAAGCGTATGTGGACGCAATTTTCTCGCTTCGCTGTTTCATACTTGCAACCTTTTCTTCATCTCGATGTCGTCGCTAGAGCTCTCGGAAGATGACAAGCTATATTGTTGACTAGCCATTTTTAGTGATTCCACTTTGTGCTGAATGGAGTAGGCAGTTTCCTGTGACGAGCTAGCCTTTTCTTTTGCACAGCGGAACAGGTTGACAAAGTTTGCGTCACATTGTCTGCAACGGATCTCTTTGAATGGTTTTCTTTCGTTTCGACCCGCCGGGCAAGTCGCTGAGCTAGATCTGATTCAAGCTGATCAGAAGAGCTATCATCGGATAAATTATCGTCTCCCATGTTCACAGGATCCAGAGGATTCAAACCTGTAGCCGTGAGCTTGCGGCCCGATTGCAGTGCTAACGGTTTCACTGTTTTCGCCGGGGCATCACCATGATTTCACCCTCACTGTCGCTAGAATCATTGATCGTTAGGATCGTTTTTGTTCGTACGGATGTCGATTTTATAGCAACTTCTTCCCGCTTGTAGTTCGAAACCAAGTTCAACCCGCCTGAAAAGAGGCGACGATCATCTATGCTGTCTTCATCGGAACTCATATTTCTTGCGCAATCGTTCGCCGTCTAAGATGAAGCAGATCTTGATGTATGTCAAGTCGATCGACCTTTTCACAATCAAAGTAAGGAGGAGTCCTATTGCAACAACAGAATGAACATTATGGAGCAATGCTGTTGATTGAATAGCATAATCATCAATAGCGTAAGATGAAGTTCTTTGCGGTGCGCCTAAAACTGTTGGAGATGCGGCGTGCGACACGGTACTACTTGTATGATAGTGTCCGCGCGAGCAGATTCGCGCATCAGCACATTGTTTGCTAAGTGAAACATTTAGAACTCAACGTTAGTTTTTGTGCGTTTCATGTTGAACTAATTCCTTTGTCATCCTTTGTTCGACAAGGAATGGAATAGCAGTCTCACGTTATATTGTCGGTTTGTCATTTGGATTTTTTGCGCCTTCCCGGAGAATCTGCACAATGTCGTAAATGTCGCCTCTCACATTTCTGTCAGATATCCAACATTTCTCAATCGCTTCCACTAGTTTTTGTTCACCAAGGCTTCGCTTGCGATACCGCGGATCAATCGTCGGTACTTTTCCATCCTTTATTTTCTGTCTTACTGCTTTACCTGATTTCATCTCGTGAAATGGCAGAAGACCCGTGAGCAGTGAATACATGCTGGTGCCAAGACTCCACACGTCAATTTTCTCGTCCAATGGCAAGTCGCTGTACTCTTCGGGGATCTCCACTCTCCATATCCAGGTCCATTTCGGTAGCGACAGTATTCCTTATCGTCATTGTTCCAGAGCATGATTTCTGCTCTGTTGAAATCTTGAATTTTAATATGCATGTGATCTTTTGTGAGCAAGAACTGCTCCAGATGCACATCATCATGAACGATAACTCCGCCAGGATGATTGTGCATCATCGCGAGAGACTCCGCCATCTCCAAAGCAAAATTAACCTTTTGCGTGACGGTCAGATTATTCTTTGGATCGACATCATCTTTGTCGTTAAGTTTGATTGGGCCTCTTTCCTTTTGTAGAGGCAACGCGTAGTCTTGGACGCAACCATCTCCCATAGCTTCTACCAGTGTTGACAAACCGCAGTTACTGCAACGTTCAGGGAGTGAGTGTGAGGGTTTTGTTGACATGAGGCGCCTTTCGAGTATTTAAACGATTCCTACCTGTAAAGGTTCATAAACAGTGGACTGCTGGTAAAGATCTCAGTGACGAGCGAGTCGATTCGCATGTACTCAAAATCTTCATGATCGTAGTTCGCGTCAAAATGGTACTGCTTGAATACTACTTCCTCGTTCTTGCCATTGCGAACTAAAAGACATTGCGAAAACCCCTTTGCTGGAGCAGCAGTATAGCGTGAGGTGTTGATCAACACAGAATAAAACAATAGAACAAAAAATTACCCCAGTGTCTTCATGTTTCCTTCTGTCAGTAATCCTGCAAGTCCAATTCGTGCATTGAATTGCAATCCATTGGGCTTCTTCGATGCCAAGCATTGCGACGACATGTCTTTTCATCTTGCACCTTATCGTCGTCCCATATCCATAGAGGACTTCGGAGATAGTCGTCATCGAAGTTGTAAATGTAATCGAAGTAGGAACCTTGGCTTTCTGGGTACTGACTGTCGATTGATACTCCTCGCTCGGCGCCGACATCTCTGTAAATTCGGCGGATCTTTTCCAGGCCATCATTTGTAAACAAATTCACATTCACATCGCCAAAATTAGGTGAACGATGCACATCTATAACGGAAGTGGGCTTGTGAAACCTTTTCATATTCTGTAAAAGCGGAAACACGATATTCATTGGTGAAGGGAGGTAATGTTGCCGAGTTGCCTTCGTGCCGACAGAACTCGTGTAATCGGTAGCACGAAGAAAAGGAGAATGTAGCGCACAAAATGCTATTACCACACTATGTCGCTTTAGCGATCCCAAAAGCCATAATTGATTCGAAGACGAATGTTTCTTCTTTCTTGTTGCCTGTTTGGACGAAGTTGGCAGAACGGCCCGGGCAGTTGCCCAAATTGGAATCGGTGTCTTGATCGGACTTGCTGCATTACGAATCTGTTAACAATAATTCACAGTTATCATAGAGAGAACATCACGCAACTATGCAAACTCGATTTAGACTTCTATGCGAAAGAAGTCTTTAAAGAAAAGTAATCGGCAAGGGCAAAGAATTGGTTTGCTTTCAGGTGCAACAGGCAAGGGGCATGGACATGGACGGATGTGGCTTCTTGCTTAGCGCGAAGTCTGTCGTGACATGATAGGTCGTTTCAACTATCTCATTTTGTACACTTGGTATAGTACCGGTACCCACTCGAACCGTTCGACACTCGTTATTCATTCAATCACGCTTCGCGAGGTCGCATTCTATGGAGGACGGAGGATGGCACAATTTTTCGCAATGTTATGCTGGACCTCTTTCTGCTCTCCCAAGGCAAATGGAATCAATCAGAAATACAAACTGGTGTAAAGAATAGGCTCCTCGCGAGTCATGACTGGTTGCTGAACGAGAGAGAATGCCGTCAAAACTCAGGCGAAAACTAGTGTTTAAAATCCAAAACTACAGATTGGTTGACATTTACTATGATTCTTCGACCCGTCCTCAATTACTTTATTCGCCCCGCAATCCTCCGTATTTGATTGCAAGTAATTGATATATCAGAGCTCATTGAAACTTATTTACGTTTTGTTTGACGGTGACGTAGTCGTTGCACGCGGCTCATTTCGAGAGATGATGGTCAACAGAATGACTTGAGGATAATGTTGTTTATGTTGAGCAGGCCGCTCACAAGACTTTGGAGTCCCTTTAGCCTTTAGCCCGAAATGCGCAAATCGAGGAATGCACCGAGCGCCGGAATTCCTCCCAAGTCGTGCTCCGGAACAGAGCTGCCTTGGAATAATGGATAATGGATAATGGACAAAAGTGAAGAATTCGCTATTCGTTCTTTGTTGGAAGTTGGAAGTTGGAAGAAAGAGAAACAAGAACGAGGAATGAGGGAATGAAGTAGTGAAGCGATATGTGATAAGTGATAAGAGGTCCCCTGTATACTTAGTATTTTGAGAAGTAGGAAGCCGAAGCACAATGCATCTTAGGACCGTGTCACGTATCAGGAATCAGGTCGTTTAACGCTAAACGCTAAACCGCGAAATTCACCAAGGACCAAGGTGCAAAAATTGATACTCCGTACTATTGTAAGAAGTCATACATCAGAAATCATAAGTCATAAGTAGCCTTTAGATCATGATTGGGCTTGACGGCTTGACTCTTGACTCCTGCCTCCTGCCTCCCGCGCTCTTTCTCGAAAGGAAGGACATGACAACAAGCAACAAGCATCAACCTCGAACAAAAACCGGACACAGGGAATTGAGTACGGAATGCAATCCGCCGGGCCCAGTACAGTACCACCAAGTGAGAATCACATCGGCTTTTCACTCTTTTTCTCCTTTTCTCCGAGCTTGTTCTTTCACTCGTCAACCCGATGAAGGCAGGATAATCATCTCACACTTTTCAAATAATGGGGTTTTTCGAAATAATGAGAAATCAGCAAACATCTTCCGTTCCTTCATTGAAGGCGCGTTGCGGCTCTCCACAGAAAAGTCCTGTCCATCATGGCAGTTCTTCAACTGTCGATTCCAGTGAGCAGGAACCAGAACAACAGCCGCCCGCCCGCATGCAGAGGTCACGTTCCTTCCGAGCATTGAAAGGAAAGATTGCGAATGTCATCAAAGCGAGTTCGTTGGTAGAGTCAGGCGAGACGCAGAACAAAAACGCAAGACCTGTCCGCGCTCGCTTTGTTCTCAAAAAGAATGGAGGAGGGCAGCCATCTCTCGTTCAACCTATGACCCCGTCAAAGTCCAGCCGTAAAATTGCCGTTCGTCGGAAATCATTTTTCGGAATGACCGGAGGCATGAACTGCGATACACCACTGGTCCTGGACACTGATATTCAAGTATCCCCGAAGCGACGAGCACAGACTCCGACAAGAAATCGAGGAAGCTCACCGGAAAAGACTCCTGTTACTCCTAGTCGAAGAGCTGCATCTCGACCCTCCGCACTTACCCCTAGTCGAAGGACTGCTTCTCGCGCGTCTCCGAAGAGTATAAACAGCGGTTTGGTACCGGCAAGAAAGATTAGTTTGCTACACAGCGGTTGCAGTTCGATGCAGCTAGAGATAAGCCTCCCAGGTATTAGAAGTCCGCGGCGTGTAGTCTCTCGTGTTTCCCCTGACTATTTGAACAAAAGCCAAGGAAATCTCTCTGTGCAGGACATCATTGACCAGTACAATAAGATCGCCGGCGAGGAGCTCGAAATGGAGTGAACCACAACATGCGCGCTAAACTAATTTCAGTGTATTCCGTTCTACTCGCTTGCTAATGAAGTGTGAGGGCATGTAACCAATTTTATAGTATTAAAACCAATCATAAACTCAGAATATTCTACAGTCTTCGCTTCTAAATCCATGAACTGGTTGTCTGAAATGAATTACCCATGCGACTGCGTAGCCGAATGATTCATTCTTCAGGCCTCACAGTTCGAACGATTCGTTTGGTTCCTTGCGCTTTTACGAACCTTTCGGTGGTTATTGAGTAGATGTCTCGCGTATTTCTTGCGTGTTATGTTGTGCGAGAAACGCTGTATTTATCTAAAACCTGGTGAGAAGGTGCAGGATGCAGAACAGAGAATGGAGTGTTAGTTTTTGCATTTTTGTGACGCGTGGCACTTGAAGTCATTGCGATGACCGTCCGCAAGTCGCGAGTCGCGAGCATCCGATATCTGATCACAATACCATCAACGGTGTTTTCTGTCTTCTAAGGAGATAGTGTACCGCTACCACTTACGCCATTCCTGGGCTTATGACTGGTGGCTTAAATACGTTGGTGCGTTGAGCAAAAAATCTCTTGTTCCGAAGTAAGCTTTTTCCTTCCTCCCTTTTCACATGTCACAGTGAAAACTCAGTTCAGTACGGAAGATCGCAGGATTCAGGATTTCGGATTTCCTAAGTTCACTGTAAGATAGGGGTACAGTATTGTATTGCAGATCACATCATCCGGTACCGGCATTCTGTATGGTTTTTGTTTTTTTCCTGTTCCTGGTTTTCTGTTTGCCTTTTCCCTTTTCCCCTTTCACCTTGAGTCCATGTTCCCCGTTGTCGTTTGCCGACAGCTCTCTGCTAGGCTGCCCAGTGCTTAGAAGATTTCATATTGATTTTGTTTTCCATCATTGATCGATGATAAGTTGATGAGCTTTATTACAAGGGACAGGTGGTATTGATTTGATTTGATTCGACGACCCAACGTCATGAAATCATCTGCTTCATCCTCTTCGAGGCCGCGTTCTTTACGAGAGCAGAGCGGAAGCTCCTGCCTCGTCGTAAAAGGCGACGATGACATCACTGATTCAACTTGCAAATGGGACGAGTCCTGGCGTTCCTCAGTGCGAGGTCGCTAGCATCAGATACTACATCTATGGCTTCGCTGGGGAGTCCTTCTATGTCCTCAAAAGGAAGCAGGGGAGGTCTGACAAGTACATCAAATTGGTTCGGGCGATTCGTCAAAGACACGGCTCGCTAGGTCTAGTTGGGAGCTGCCAAGCCAACATTTTAACACGAGGAAATTCGACCAAGTCTATAATGAAGAGAGTTGATGAGAGCAGCTTGGACACCGTTGATATTACAGAAGTCGATTCGGACGAAGAGAAAGCCATGACTCACGTGGTCGACTCCAATCCAACCGCCTTTTCTATTTTCCAGTCGCAGTCACAGAGATCTCTTACCAGTGGGAAACCGGTTTCCTTTTCCAGGGCGGTCGCTCAATCCCAGATAGCCGTGGTGCACGACGGTATACTTCTGAGCTAGCCAAACCGACACGACCCATAGGAGAGCATGCGACAACATCGCCTCGCGAGCAAAATGCTACGTTCTCGCCGCTGGCGAAAAATAGGTCTAGTGCCCTGCGACACGCTTCCCAATCACAAATGTTTGGAATGGCGCCTCCACGGGCCAGTTACTCGCGAAATCAGTTGCCAAGCGAATCTCGTCCGAAGGAGTGTCCCATCCTGATACGACCGCCGGTTACAAGACAAAAATCAAAGCAAGTTCTTGCAGGATGTGACCGTTACACTCCCCGACGTACTGTTTCAGATGCAGGTACTTTTCAATGTTCCAACCAAGTTGTCCATCCCTCGGCAGCCCAACAAACCTCCCGTCCTCAAAACGAACGCAGTCGTTCGAACATCTATACGGGGATCAACCGTTTCGAAAACTGTAGCGCGAAGTCAGTCCTCACACGAAACGCTCAACCTGCTTTTGAAAGAATATGACAAGCTCATGATCGATACAAACGAAGAGACATTGACAGGGTGGTGACCTTGTCGACAGCTTCAATTTAGCTAAAATAGCAATTTTCTTTCGCTCAAATGATGTACCGGAAAAGATGAAGACGATTGACTAATTGCGGACTCATGGGCTTTTTGTATCTATCTAGCCGCTCTAGTCTAGAGAGGTACGGCTGTCAACTGAACTGTTTTCAATCAAGTCCTTAAGGTCGACAGCGAGCCGCGAGTTGTTGGTGGTAGTATCGAGTATTTAGTGGGTGATAGGGACTAAATGCTACTTAGCCCTAAGACTTTTCTGACTCTTGGTGTGGAGTAAAGCGTGAAATTCGTGACCAGGTTCTAACTATAAATGACTTTTAGAACGACGCTGTACGCTGTACACTCTGGCGTGGCAGGCTGGATGCAGGATGCTGGCATGTGGCATGTGGCCCTTTCCGCTTTCCGAGTTCCGAGGTGGCTGTACAAAGTACAAAGTTAAAGTGGAAAGAAGCGCCCGTAGCCCGTAGTCCGTAGTCCCGAGATGTCACCGATACAGTACGTATTCCTACAGTAATTTGACTCTTGCTGATAGTGTACCGTTGCCCAACGGGCAAAACACGAGAAATAATTCCGCCTCCCGCGCATCATCTTCATGTTCGTTTTCGTTTGCCTTGTCTGTGAAGCCTTTGCACAAGAAAAAAACAACAGGACAGTGAACACAACAACACAAAGTTCATTGTTTGTGAGGGACAAGAAAAGCTAGCCTTCTGTGCACAATCAAGAAGGCTTGCACTGTATTTGTGTCAAGCTGTGACGTCTGCAGTCTGAAAACTCGACAGCATGACATTTTTGAATACTCTGATTTCGAAGAATCGAAGCAAATGCGGGAACGACGACGAAATGGGCAAGCTGTCGAAGTTTGAGACGGAGGATGGGCTCAGCGAGACGGATCATCAAACATGTTCCTCTAGAACAGAGGAAGCTGAACTCGTACTCATTGCGGTAAAGGAATGTGCAAATGCCGATGAGCATACATCTGTTTTGTCCAAGGGAATCAACAGTCCGCCTTATCAATCTGATTCAAATGTCCAATCATTTTCAGAGGAAAAAGAAATTGACTTTTCCGAAAGCGACGTTTCGATCAGCAATCACAAAGTCGTAGACGAAGCGTCTCCGATCGACCGAGTCGTCTATGAATACGGAGAAGCAATGGGCAAAGAGGACCTTGGAGCGGGAACGCGCTCGAGATCAGCTTCGTTGCCTTTGAACAAACTGGAGAGCCCAGTAACGCCTCGAAAGAAGGTTGTTACTCCTGAACTGATGAAACCTTGTCGATCGACCTCGTTGTCGCACAGCCAGACACTGTCGAACACCCGTGCGGCAGGAGGATCGTTTGGGGCGCCTGTTGCTATTCGCGGACCGCGTGCCGTGTCACTATCCAATGGCTCTCGTCTACCGCCTATCAATTCGCTTTTCGGTGGTGTAAGCTCTCCGAGACGCCCGCTTTCGCCGCAACACGTGACCAAGCCTCTGGCTCGTGTCGCTGAGAAGGATAGTCCTCGCGAGCTATTGTCGCCCCTTCTTTTCGATACCAATACAGAGACCACAGAAAATGATTTGAAAGCTGAACTGATTGATAGCCATGTCCCGTCGAGCAAGTCGATTCTGGTCGGGTCAAATAGTTTGAGAAGCTTTGGGTGCGTATCGTTTGATGAAGAATCGGAAAATGATAGTGATGATGAACTCTTTCTCGAAGCCGAAGAGATGGATGCCTCCTCAACAGAAATGATGACTGCTCTTCAGTCGGGAGCAGACTTTTCCGAAAGTTCGTACGGACGAGATCTTTTAGTTGTGCAACGGGGTACTGCTTCAAATCCCTACGATTCGGACACATATGAAAGCAGAAAGCGCAATGGGAATAATTCACGCGATAAAGGCGCAGAAGCCCGAAAATATTCACTATGGATGGCAACGCGCCCTCACACAGAACTGATAAGAGCCCGAGGAGTCCGAGACGTGTTCTGGTACGCAGTGCGAGCGGAGATCTACGGAAACAACAAGAGACGGACATGGCAAGCAGACTTGCAAAAGCAAAGGCCTTACTTAACGCTGGCGACATAATTGTATCCCCGAGAGAAGACGTAAGCCCACGAAGTCCTAGACGAGTCGTGAGGGCAGTAGTGGCTATTTTGTGCATCAGGATCAAACACCAATCACAAGTCGACTACCAAAAGGGAAAACTATACTTGGTGACGATGATGGTAAATCAACTTCCAGAAGCCATCAGAGACGGAGTAGCATGGGTCCTCTATCAAAGTCAGAAAAGACATCGGCTGCACCGCGCCCCCGCCTGCACAAGGCTGAAAGTGCTCGACTAATGTATACAAAGCACGAGGATCTTCTCGCTGTGTATGAGAAAATCATCGAAGCGGACGATAATGAAGGAGCAGATTCAAGTCCGCAAAACGTGGCAGCAGGCGCAACGAAAAAGTTGCATCGTCACCGCGTCCAACTTCGAAACGCCTTGGTTTACGGAAAGCACAAAGTGTGCGATACCTCACGTCTCGTCAAGAAAAGGAATATTTTGAGATAAATACCAAAACACTCCGGCAAACCGAGCCCATCACAGATCAGAGCGAGTGCTTTTCTTCCCGAGCCGTTCCAGACCTCTTCTTGTAGATGCTTTCCAGTCACCTTTCAAAAGAACAAGTCTAGCAAAGCATTAGGGAACCCAAAGGAGGGACCCAAGACAGAAAAGTTTGATTCTCCTAGTCGTTCCAGCTCGCTCTTATCTTCTTTGAAAAGAATTTCTCCGACGCGAAAAGCTCTGCCCTAGCACTATTGAGGCCGCTGCCTATCCTGCAAAGTCTCGCTGGACCCAAAGTGAGCAAGGCGAACGTGGAAGAAGGCTCACTTCCGGTGCATGACGTCGCTGGTGACCAGGCTGCTGTCACTCAACATGCTAATCAAGATGTGGAGCACGATGGCCCAAGTAAAAGTTCCGTTCAATCCCCATTAGTCGATAAGCAGAACTCATTGAGCTCTCCGCAGCGGGCGCTATATTCCGATGCAAAACTCCCATCTCGGGACAAAACTCTTGTAAAGAGAATTGTTTTGAGCGAATTTCACTCCCGAAGGTCGATGCACTTCCTGGGATAACTCAAGCTGAAATCAATGATCGGCGATCTGTTGGCCTACGAAAAGCAACAAGCTTACGCGACATGGGCTGCAAACGCAGCGGAAACGGTCTGGGTCACCTTTTGACAAGTATTCCGCAATCGTCGACAGTCCATCGGAGTCGGACGTGACGGGTTGGAAATAAAATAATAGATGAGAAAAAAGTCCTTGAGAATACGTTTGATTGAACAATATGATGGATCGAAATGGCTGCACCTTAGATCTACGATAAGCGTCGCCTTTACCGCGCGAACTATTCTTCCAGCGAACGTGAGCAACAATTAAGAGTTGAATCGGTAATGACGGAGCATAACCCTTAGCTCTTCCGTCCGTTTGGGATCTCCGCCGTACTTTTCGGCACGAGCAAGCAATTTTCGATTTCTTCCTTGGGCAATATTTCTTTCTCGACCTTCTTCGGCTCTGTCTTTGCACGCTTGTTGCTGTCTTTCGGTGCATCGTTTTCTTATCGCGTTTGTTCGCTTTCTCCTTTGGCTCTCGTTTATCCCCTTTCTCTTTAGGTTTATCCTCTTTACTTCCACGACCGGAATGTTAAACCGCTCGGCACGACGTTTTTTTTGCTCCTCGAACGAAAGACCAGAAGGCATGGGTTGCGCTGGTGCTGGCTTTGCTTCCACCGGAGGTGCTTTTTCCACTTTTGGGTGCAGGCGCTTCCTTATTCTCCTCAACTTTCGTTTCTGCTTTGGTTGTTTCTTCTTTAGGCGTGATTTTGGCTGCGGATTTGGGAGGTGAAGCGGTAGTGGGAGCTGTTGTAGTCGTTGTAGCAGCAGCAGTAGGTTCATCCGGGGAGGATCCACCATCCCGAACTCTTCCTCGTCCAAGCGCGTCTGCAAGCGATTAACGAGATCAGCCTTGAGCCCATCTGTGGCTAGTCCTCTTCGTTTCAGTTCATTCTGCAATTCCGCAACTAATATTAAATTTGTGAAGAAATTTTGTCAGCAAAAGGTCTCTCATCTGTACAAGGAAAGAGCGATCGGTGTTCGCCCTGCCTACCTTTTAGTTTCTTGATATCCATGTTTACGCGCGTCTGTCAATTTTCAGGTCCTTTACTAACGTCTTGAGGCGAATTTCTTTGTAAAGATCGATTGCAATGGTAATGTGAAGGAGACTGAGTGTTGTCTCAATTGTCAATGTTGCAAGTTGGCAATCTTTTGGCAATTGCACCATGCTGGCGGACCATTTGGACGTTTTAAAGTCGCGAGCGGAGCGAGCGATGGTCAGACGTCAAAGAGCGCCGTTTCCAATTATCGTTCTCCCACATGCGCCTTTTTTGTTTTTCCGCGTCTCCCATTTTTCTGTCTTCCAATTTAAATTTTTCCGAATCGTCGCGAAAGGTATCTTGACGAAATATCGACTTCGCTTTTGCATCTTGTCTCCATCGACATCGAAATTATGGCAAAAATAATATTAGAGTAGCGAAATAAAGGATCTTTAATAAGAAAAGCGTCGATTCGCCGGATCTGCGCCCATTTGCACATGGGGCTCTCTCACATCATCGTGACGAAAGAAAACGCGTACGCCGATGAAATCTCGCTGATAAATCGACCTCCTCATGCGAAATAATTTCACATAAGCGCAAAATGCCACAAGGCTGGTTCGCGCGCCCATTTCTGGAAGAAAAGATAGCCGTTTCCGATATTTGACAGGCAAGTTCATGTCCTCCGCTCTGGCAGCACGACTCGCCGACGTGCTTTCGCGTCGGTTTGACTGATTTGTAACTAATCATTCACATAAAGATCGACTTCTATTCACAAAATAAATATATATCGACATGATTTATTTAGATGATAAGCAAAATAAGCATCAATTCTAAAAACACAAAATTATCCTTTTTCGTTTTCTGCCGATCCTCGCCTTCAAAACGGGGTTACGCGTAAACCCGGTCGTTTAGACATCCGTTCAATCGTGGTATCAATCTTCATTATCTTTTCTTTGTCTCGCATCGGCGTATCCTAGCCGAAAGTTGAAAGTTCGTCGTCACAATTACCACGAAAAGCCTGAAAATCCAACGATTTGGCGCGACAAGAGGCCACAAGAAGGCATTAAGAGCCATTTCCTGCTATCAAAGCTTGATACTACACCTAAATGAGAGACACATCGTGAAAAGATGGCCGGTTCTGGCTTGTGTTAACTCAAATATCAACTAAAAGCGTCCAAAAGTGAAGCATCCAAAAGTCGCGCTCACGGATGGCGTACGGTCGTCTAAAGGTCTCATTTCGATGGCGCATTCTGATTGGCTGGAGCATTTGGATCTAGCAAACCGATTGGCTAAATCCAAAAGTTTTTGGATGGCTTGTCGCTCTGGTTTGTCTGAATCCTATGTAAACCCGACGCATGACGGTCCAAAAGGTCCACCAGCATGGTGCAATTGCCAATCTTTCGTTTTGATAATAACGCAACGGACGTTATACGGACGTCCGGATTTGCCGGCATTCCTTGTCCGACGTCGGAACGGTACGTGCGTCCTTGCCGCGTACGTCTTTTCTGTAACTGCTACTTTCACGCATACAGATTTTCGATGGTGCGCTCTCGTCGCGTACAGGCTTTCGTACCTGCAATTTTCACACGCATAGATTTCGATGCGTGCATTCTCGTCGCGTACAGGCTTTCTGTACCTGCAATCTTCACGAGTGCGCATCGAATTTCTACGCGTGGAGTTTGCCACGATTTACTTACACGTCCAGCTCACACCTTACCTGGTACACGGGTTTAAGCGCTAAACTTCTCGGTCCAGCGTTGTCTCAAACAATCACAATTATTTGCTATGTATCAAACAAACCTCCTTATTTTTATCATTCGTGTCTACAACCGCGGTCCTTCTTTGATCGTAATAGGTGATAGAAATCGCCAGCCTGGTCTTAATCGAACCGCATCTTTGTTCAAAAGCTGATAGTTTCGCATAAAGTCTTCCGGCTTGATACTTCGGTTCTCCTTGTCATCAATGCTCTGCCCAGCGGATGCTTTAATGAGACCCATCAAAACGAGGTATGCTGAAGGAGAGACCGGGCCGGAAGAATAATCTTGCAATCCCATTCCATAAAGCAGTGCACCTCCCAATGAGGTTGTTGAGTGAATCCATGGGTAATACGATTTCTTTTGACCGTCTCCGCTTCCAAGTGCTACCCATTGGTCTCGAAATAGCCGCAGCTCTCGTTCGACGTGTTTGCGCGTGCGCTCGACACTCATTCGTTGTGCGCCGTCTGGATCCTCCTCTTCGTTCCGTCGTTCTCCCGGACAATTCAGCTGGAGCAGAACTATGGCTTTGGAGAAAGACTGCTCCAAACGATCTTTTAATGGTCGTGCTACAATACCCTGCGGTGTCGCTTCCAGCAACAACAAATTCGTTGCCTCGTACAGGTCAGCTTTGGACTTGACGTAGCCAGGAACGATCAATCCGGCATGATCAAAACTAGTGTCGTTTCCTGTGAGAAAATATTTGGCTGCCAAACAAGCCAAAGCTGCCCAAGGCCCTGTCGCGCAATGCTCGCACCGCCGATCAAACAACAAAACGTCCCCGCTTGACACTTTTCGGCAATCAGGAAATCATACGTATCCTGAATATTGGGCAAGCGAATTTTGGTTCGATGTGCTTCAGCGACGCGCTTTCGTTCCTTGTCTGCCCAGTACCACCATCCTACAAGAGGAATGGACACCACGGCTGCACTACCGGCCATGGTTTGCAGTACTTGTCGTCGAATCTGTTGTGCAGAACCAGTCATGATGATTGTTGTTTTATCGCTTGGTGTGTTTGTATTCAAATATTAATCAGTACGCTGCAGTTCCTTGAACTTCTAAGCGAATTATGCAACCGTTATCGTCCGTAGATCAAGGCAACGTTCAAACACAATCACAAACAATCGTAAACTGAAACAATTGTGGGCGTTAATTTGTGGTTTGCATTTTATTTGATGTGCTTCTTCTCGCTCCGTCATTCGAAGGGTCGTATGCGTTGCGATTCGTGAATGGATCTCATTCATGTCGCGAAAACCAGCTCTGTTGTAACGGTACACAGATACAGTTTTACGAAACGTGATATCTCCTAGTTGAGAACCGGATGGGCCCGAGCAATTTTAGCGAGCAGACCATCACGTCGATGAATGCAATGAATGAGGATGATTTTCAACTTCGATTGTGTTCATCGTTATTGTGCCTTCCTTCGTGATGAAAAGACGTCCATGCAAGCTATAGAAAATGTCTCGCAATCAATCTATTCTATCGCGTGAAGAGCAACTCAAGCTGTGGAAGGAAAAGAAACTGGAAGAAAAGAAAAGGCAAAGACTGATGCTCAACGACATTCGCCTTGCCCTTCGTCATACTCTGCTGGAAAATCTCAAATGAGTCGCACCCCTGCAACGCGGTCACGAACTGTACAGTCGGGTCCGCTGACGAGTCGAAATCCGAATGTCTTTCGGGCTCTCGATCAAAGAAGTTCGAAATCATCTCAGGGTACACGCTTCCCAACATTGGTGGTGAAAGAAATAGAGGTTCCGACGAATGTAAACGCCGATTCTCCTTTTCTAAATGACATGATCTCTCCTCTTGCATCCACTTGCAAGAGTTCGTCCTCTGAGGATGAACCTGAGCCACCGTTGACGAACTCTCGAGACACCCTGATTCCGAAAAGATCAAGAAATTTCCACATTTCAATCGACGTAGGCGGGCCGATTTTCCACTCTCCTGTTGCCCATCCCATCTTTACGAGAACACATGACGCAGTCCACCACTTCTCCTGCTACTGCACTTGATCAGAAAATTTGTCTCCGGCTTTGTCACTTTCGTCGCAGAACGCGCATGTCCCGAACAATACATGCCAAGAATTTCTGCCGCCCGACGGACTCAGTCCTGCGATGACCGCGGAAAGCATAACCAATGGTTCGAAAAACAACTCGAGTGAGCCCAAGACAGAGCGGCTCATGGATATTGATGAAGAGAACTGCGTCACCGAATGGGTGGAACGCGAGATTTCACCTCTTGTAGTTCGCTCGCGACGACGTACTGATTCGATTGGGTTGCTTTTACCGATTCCATCGCTACGAAATACGTTGACGCCTCCAGAGCCTATTATTTCTCCAGGACAAGAGAACTCATCACCAGCTAACGAAAGTGTCTCAATACGTGCGGAGCAAACCGCAGCCACATCGTTGTCCCCACTGGAAACTGCCATCCGACGGAGACGCCGCGACAGATCAAGACGTTCGGCAGGAGGTCTGCGAGATAGCAGAAAGTATGATTCTCCCATGCTGCTGCTACCTATTCCGTCACTTCGAGAAGAATTCACACCAAGCGACGATGGTAACACCGAGGATGATAAACCGGCACCTGCTTGCGATGAACTGTCTCATCACAAGATGGATCATTCGACCCCGACCGAATCGACAACCTTTCATGCCACTGAGGCCGCTTCTAATTCAGCTACAGATATGTCGAGAAGTAATTCCGTGGCGGACGAAGGAGTAGAGACTTTCCCTGAGAATGATTTTAATGTCGAAGACAATCATCGGTCAGAAATTGACGAAGACACGGACCGAGTCTCAGCAAATCGTCCACAGTGTGAAGAATACCGCGAACCAGCGAAGTTAAATGGTAGAACGGTTCTCCAAGCGGTTTCGGAAGAACCTTTGATGCAGAATAACGACGAAATCAATTTCCTCAGGGATCAAGTGGAGCAACTCTCTGTTGCGAACAAATTGCTTACGGGAAGGATGTATAAGTTTCGACATGATTACGAAGAACGTGTCACACCGTTTCGGGATTTGTTTGAGCAGAATACAAAGCTCAGAGACGAGAACAAGAGAATGCTATTACTAAAAGCTGAAAACAATATCTTGAAATCCCAAAACAAAGAGATTATGGAAGGAGTTGCCATGCTTGAAGGCCAGACTATGTCAGCAATTCAAAAGCGCTCAAGCGTCAGAAAACGCTAGAGGAGGAGCGAGATCAAGCAAAGAGCCGAGTGGTAGAGCTGGAACGGCAACTACAAGAATTTCTTGGTAAATAAATTTTTAGAGCACTATATCAAGCAAGCATTACAATCGTGCAATTTAGCCAACATAAGCTGTGGTCGAACTGCAGCAATGCGAAAGATTGGTGCTGTGCGCTGTCATCCTATGGGTTGACAAGCGGTGTACCCCCGGTACCTGGTGGGCACTTTTGTCGGGTTGGCCCAACGATTTCCTTGAGTAACTTTCGCCGTCTTAAAGACCGCATATACCGCTGCTACTGCCTCGTTAGACTTTATACACTATCTGTTCGGAAAACTCGCCATTCGTCCTCTTCATCATCGTCTTCGTCATCGTCACTTATATCGATCCCCATACTTGTCAGCATTTCATTCACCTTGTCAAGCTGGCCTGCCTCAAGAGCCTCTTGCATCTGCTTTGCTACAAGCTCATCTTCGTGCTCACTGCCTTCCAGACATTCAATAATAGCTCTGTTGATATCATCCATCGCAGGTTCTGCGTCGAATGTTGCAGCCACTTCAAAGTCGGCGTCTGTATCGGGTGATGTGTCAACGAAAATGTGCCAAGGCCTCGGATATGCTCTGACAACCATTGCCCGCGTTACTCCACTATGCGATCCTTTCCCAAGAGCGTGTTTAACAGCAGCTTCGAGTAAATCTTCGTCTTCTTTGTTGCCCTTGACGTTCGTTGTGGAATTTGAAGACGATCCGGTCTCTGGTAAATTCTCAAGATACTCCTGTGGTAAATCGCCTGAAATGTACTGAACGGAGAGCAATCGAAGATGGTATGCCACTTCGAACTTAGCAGCAGGCCCTGAGATAGGAATCATGTGATGATTTATCACAACCACTGGCTTGGGAATGGGAGGCCCACTTCTCCCCTCCAGAAGATCATTCATTGCTTCGACTCCTTCAAAATCGTCGGGGCTGGGCGCAATAATGACTATCAAGTTATCTTTATCTTCAATTGGATCCAAGCCAAGCGTTGACAAAGCGACAACTTCAGGAGCTGCAAGTGCCATTGTCTTTCGGTAGTAAAGTAATTGTCCAACCGTTGGAAAGACAAGTTTGAGTCTATTGCGTCGACTCTTTAGACCTTCCAAACCTGCTGCGACAGGTAAAACGGCTAATTCAAGAAACTGGACCAGCGTGTTCATATCGATCGCCAAATCCGCGTCGCGAACGTCTACTAGCATTCGCTGCTTCCCGCCGAGCACTCCTGCTGGGATGCTGGCGCCAGCGGCGTCTGCTGCTTCTACTACGTTTGCTGGTGCCGAACCAAAAATTTCTGCAACATCCGACGATTCGACGACTTCCAGAATATCTTCTTTTGTACGATTCTTTTCCACGAGCTTAATGGCGTCTTCATCATCCGTCTGCAAGCCGGCTTCTCGCAGTAATTCGATTACCTTTGCGAAGGACTCAGCCGCGTGAGTCAAGTCTATGCATTCTTTCTCTAATTTTTTGATGCGAACGGACTGCCTTGCAACTAGCTCTTCCAGTTGCGTTATTCTGCTTAACACATCAGCACTCGCCATCCCCGCCGATACGTTTGCATCGGTATTGTTGGTAGGCGATACAGGATTTAAATTGCGTTTCGGTGGCTTTTTTCCATTGCTCCGACGAGACCGCCCGTTTTCTTTTTTCCAGATCGCCAGTTCCGTCGTCCGGAACTACGGATGAAAATCTCTTCGTTAGCGAAAGATCCCTTATTGTAATGTGGCAAGGATAAAGGCGGACGACCATCTTAGCAAGAAGGCAGCTGTCAGGAAAGCTTTCAACATGCTAGATGATCTTTCGATGAATCTTGACGATAGACGAGGCAGAATAAAATCCGGGAAACAATAGAGACGATTCGCTCGATATCAACGATCTGCTTTTCTTATACTTCAGTTCGTAGTAGGCCTCTATGAATTAGATTTTCGCATGTAGAACGACTAGAACAGCATGAATTGTTTCGAGTTCGAGAGCATCGTCGGCCGCCGCGAAAAGTAGTTGCAACCCGAAGGGTGACGACATCAACACATCAAGAGGCGAAGGAATTTCTTCATCACCCGGAACTCGGGTGACGGGTGTGATCCGTGGATAAAAGTTTCCGTTGGATACCGGTTGCCTATTTTGCTAGGGAGAAACCAATGCTGTTGCGAATGCCGGCTGGCAGCAAGCACACACTCTAGCTCGATGGAGCCTGGAAACCAAACCGAAGCCTTTTCACTTGTTGCTTTAACGATTTCGAGAAAACCAAGATGAGAGCAGTTTCTCGACCTAGAATCCGGTGAGCGGCTGATACTCTAGATATGAATAAATTGTGTCCCCACTTCCATAGGGTTGGGTGATAGGTGCATAACCGGGGCAAAAGGCATACGGAGTAATAAGGGAAAATAATGACTAATAGAAGAAAATTTTAGTTTAGCATCATCTTGTCTTTTGATAGTATAACATTGCCTACATCCGCCTTTCGAGACGACGCTGTTATTCCAAACGGCGTTTTTGCTGGTCTACGCTGAGACAGCTCGAAATACTGACTGAGCATTTTCAATAGGTTGGATGATATTGACATGATCTTCAATGAGGTCCGAGCCGAGCGACAACGCGCTCTCTGAGAAGGGTATAGTAGTCTCGTCGGATGATGAGTCCTCGTCAGAACTGCTGGACTTGAGAGACAAGATTGCCGCAACTGCTGTCTTCTCCTCAGATCCGAGAGACTTCTTTCGCCTCTTTTGCTAAGTTCGTTCGATGAAACCTCAGACGCTGCGATGCTTTCGTCCGTCGAAGCATCCGAGGACGATCGTGAGACTGTTCGAGGAATTGGGTCAAACTGCGCAGAATTTGACGCTACAGTACTTGGCACTTGAGGAGCAGCAACATGCTGACGATGGGGCATCGATCGGTAAAGTCCGTGAAGATAGTGACTGTGAGCCATGTACCCAGGATGAGCTCGTGGGTGAATGGGACGACGATGGTGGTGGTGGTGACTTGGTGGAATGCACATGGCATGAGGCATGTACATAGGGTGGTGGTAAGGGGTAGACCATAGTATGTTGGTACTGGAACATGAACTATCTGCATTTTGCAAGGAGGCGAAGGAGGAACTGTGCTGGTCTCCTTTGAGATCGTCCGAAGCGCCGTGTCAGCTTTGGTCGTCGCAGAAGCAATCTCAGGTTTCGTCGCCACTAGGACGGTCCCTTTCTTCCGTTCTCGGCATCTTCGTTGGCGCAATCTCGCAGCCATGCGCTTGCGAATAAGCTTATCCTCTGAAACGGGTTGACGGGGTCTTCCTCGGCTCATCGTTCTTTCGTATCTGCGTGACTTTACCTTCGAAAATGGAATAAATGATTGACTTGGACGTGAATTCATGTCTTGTGAGCAAATATTAGCGAACGGCGCGGCGCGCTCGCATTTGGAATATGTATAGGCGTCATTTCATACACCAAATTCTTCGCGCCATTCAAGATCCTAAGTAGCGATCCATCTGCCTCGAGTACTTAGACGATAGAACGTCCTCGCGCCAAAACGTTTTGTCACGAAAATGATTAGCCTTTTGTGTACACTAAATTTGAAAGTTAAAATTTTCTACCTATGTGAATGTGACCCAAGTTCTTACTTCGTGACAGCAGTAAAGAACGTCAGGCAAGACTGACGCGCGTGTTGGGACCTTTCTAGAGAGATGGATCGTGCTCGTGTTTGTCGCTGCAGTTAAGCCTTAGGTGAACTAGATTTTCTGGTCCAATCAAAGGACAATGTGTTTAAATGCTTGGCCACTCAGCAAAAGGACGAGCAACGTGTTCATTTTCAATAATCTGATAAACCACGTCTGTACCAATGTGAAATGTTACTGTTAACGCGGTTATGGAGTCCACCTAGGCTTATGCATTTAGTAACAGCCGGACAAGGCAAATGGTTTGGATTATTAGAAATATTGCTTATATCTGCATGCCGTGGCATTTCATATCTGCATGAACGCGGCGTAACGTATTGATTTCACCGTGACAAAGGGCAAGAAGTCAAAGTGCGCTTAGTTGTTGACCAGGGCGAGGAAATGCCCTACAAAAGAACCGATCATTGAGCTGCAACGGTTCTATATTATACGGTGGCGTTGACCGAGGACCTCCCAATCCCCACAGACGCTTCAAAATGAAGTAGTTGGCAATGCCACTCCAAGAAGATAGTAATGAACCAAGCCAAGTAGTGACTCAGTTCGGTCAGTCTCGTAAGACAAAGATTGACCACGGTACTGAGAACAATAATGAAAGAATATCCCGCGTACATTCGAACGAGACTGACCCAATAGCCTCCCACATAGTCTCCAAAGACCAAATATCGATGCGAGGTGTGTCGAAAGACTACACTCATGACAAAGCTCACGGTCCAGCAAATGGTAGGATCCTGCACGTGCAGAAATTTATGCAGCATATAATCGAAAATGAGCTGAATGACATCGCAAAAGGATCCACTCCACATGTACCACAAATAGCGCGGAGGCTTCAACCCCATGAGCAATACAGTATCGGCACAAGCAGATGTCCCATAGAGGACACTTTCGAGGCCCGAAACGAAATGAACGGGTTCTGCTGTTTTCTTGAGCCGTCTCGGAATGGGTACCGTTTGTCGTTCAATCCAATTGACAATTTTCCTTCGCCGATTCGTCAGATAGCAATTATGTTTTGTCCGCCGTGCAAATCCAAGTCATGATCGCCCTCATGATTTTCAATGAGTGCAATAGCTTCGATCGTGCTCGTTCGTTCTCTCAGTGAGTAACTCGTTTCGGTCGTGCTGGGAGCAGCTTGCTTGGAAATGCCACTGTCGACGCTGCTATTGGAGAATGTCCGCGGTCGGCGTTCACGATGAGTCCTTCGGTGGGGCGAAGTCATGCTTCCGCCCGTGTTGATGCGTTCTCTATTTCCCGACATGATCCAGCGATACGATTATCGAGATGTTCGCTTATCGTCTGTGTGTTTGCTTTCTTCCTCGTTTGAATGGACCAAATAATGCAGATTCATTCATCCAAGACTTGGACAATAGATACTGGTACCGTACTTCTCTTCCTCCGTGTTCCTACGAAGGTCACTTGCTTATTGTGTTTCAAACTTGTGGTGACTGCTGCACGCCCCAACACACTAAGGTTATATAGAGTTGGTACTGGGGCTACATAAGATTGTGTTTCTAATTAGGGCTATTTTGTCGACCGTACGAACTACGAACGTCCGTTGTCCGTTGTTCTTTCGTATTATTATGCCGCGGCACGCGACATACATTATGTTATACAGTGCCAAGTACTGATGTCTTGTAATGTACAATGCCTCCTCGGTGTGCGTCATCCGGTCATCCGTGTCCGCTTTCAAACTCCGGGTCTTTTCTTCCCCTCTCCCCTATCCCAAACAGGCAAGGAAGCTTTGCACTTGCACGCCTCCTTTCTTTTGTATTGGCAAATTGAAATGGCTGTTGTCAGATGTCGCTAGAATCAATCAACCACTTGTGAAGATAATTACTACATCTCCTTTCGTCTGCTGTCTCTTCTAAAAGCAACGAACTACGCTAGCACAATCATGATTAGTTCTACCGTCCGCTCGTGGCGACACAACATGGCCCGGTACCAGTACCAACGTTACTTCTCCACCGATCATGTCATCAAAACGACAGGCCCTGGTATCGTGAGGAACCGTATCTTACCTACCGTCAAACGAGAAGAG
This sequence comes from Fistulifera pelliculosa, assembly GCA_026008555.1. NCBI lineage: Eukaryota > Bacillariophyta > Bacillariophyceae > Naviculales > Stauroneidaceae > Fistulifera > Fistulifera pelliculosa. The sequence goes on along the minus strand of BROJ01000083.1, from coordinate 61,550 downwards.
CTGTATCGGCCAGTCGCTCATCCTCATACATGTACTGTAATTGGAGCTCCCATGACGTACGGTCAGCCGTTTGTTGGGACCGATCATGGACCGCAGATTCTGCGTCAGCGAGGTTTGCGTTCCATGTTGACAGCTCTGGGCTGGAGAGTCGAAGATTTACCGGATCTTGATTTCGATGACGCAACCACGCACAAGCCGACGGCTGGAATTGGTAATGTACGAAATCCTTGGCTCGTGGGCAAGGGACGGAAAAGTTGGCAAATCTGGTGTCCGATACCATCAAGAAAGGGAGGTTTCCTTTGATTCTAGGAGGTGATCATTCCATTGGAATAGGAAGCTTGGCGGGTGTGCTCCATGCGAGACCGCAGACGGGTGTTATATGGGTAGATGCACATGCTGACTTGAATACTCCAGCCATGTCCGAGTCGGGTAACATGCATGGTATGCCCGTTGGTTTGCTCATGGAAGGTGTTTCGCCTTCGGAACCCGTTCCTGGCTTTGATTGGTTGTATCAGACCTTTCGCAATCGTCTTCCTCCGGATTCGATTGTGTACGTCGGTCTTCGTGACGTCGACACTGCCGAACGAGAAGTTATTCGAGATTTGGGTATTTCTGCATTTACAATGCATGATATTGATCGGTATGGGATTGGCAATGTCATGGAGATGGCAATTGGACACTTGCTAGAGAAAGACCCCAATCGGCCGTTGCACTTGAGTTACGACATTGATGCTGTGGATCCTGTGTTGGCTCCTGCCACGGGTACAACAGTTCGTGGTGGCTTGACCTTTCGTGAAGCTCACTTTGTAGCGGAAGCGATTGCGCAAACCGGAAACTTGGCCAGTGCGGATATCGTTGAATTCAATCCGACTCTATCGAATGATGCAGGAGCGGATGAGACAGCCGAACTTACTCTGCAAATCATCACGTCCTTGATGGAAAGAGCATTATTTAGAATAATATCATATTCTGATGATAAAATTGTGTGACTGATACTAATTATTATATTATAGTTACAAAGAAGTTGGACAATCTCGAGGAACATCAGGAATATGTAGAGCTTCTGTTTCTTTTAATCTTTCATGACCTTCTTTGGCCTTGTACCAAGCCGGCGAAACACCGAATCCACCCACAGATGAGTGTTGGCTACGTGCTTTCGCTGGTTCAGTTTGCCCTCCAAAACAGATATCTCAGCGTTCAAGAAGTTGTTTTCCATTTGAAATCGCCGGATGTCTTTGAGCAATACGTCATGAGACTCTGGTGCCACAATCGAGCATGCAACAGCCGCTTGCCGTATCATTTGAGTTTCATGACCGGCAGGAAGATACTCTAATGGTGTATCCACGTCCATGGTTGTCTTCCAGAAGGTTTGCAGCAACGTCGCCTCGTGTCGAGCTCGACTGGCATTCTTCCTCAACAGTTTCCACTTTAGTTTTCCTCCATAACGCGGCTGGTTTCCTGAAGGATATTCAATTCTTGTTCATGCTGAATACCCTTGACAACTTCTCTTTTGCGGCCTCGATCAAGTCTTCTCTATACAATGATAGAACCGATTCCTTGTCGCTCCTTAGTTTTGCGATTCGTTTGTTGAATGCAGTCTCCAGTTTTTCCGACGAATCCATTATTTTGGTAAGTTTTGCAACGTACAAAAAGGATATCATGTCGGGATTCTCGTCCACCAGTTCCATGTTCTCCGTCAAGAAGGCTTCAAATAAACTAGCATAATTTTGCACGAATTCGACGTCCACTTCATCCGTGTTTGTTGACTGGGGTTCCGAAGCGCTAATAAGTTCATGAGGCACATGTGAAGGAGCCACTTGATCATCGCCACTTTTTGGTTTCGCTTCGGGTACATCGTCTTCCTTCACGCGGATTGCATGATTAGCGCTTGCAATGTCGACTCGATCGCCAATCGTCTTGCCATCACTATCATGGATAGGGCTAGGATTGCAGGGGCTCAAGGGATTCTCCACAATTTTCGTTACAAAGTCACCGCACTTATCAAGAAAAGCCTCGGTTATAAAAGGTCTGTAGACTCCGTGACTGCGTGTGCCCGGACACTTATTGCGGGATTCCCAGATATAATGATACTATCGGCGATGGTTGAGATGGCAGTTCCGTTTTCACCATCATCAACGCCCACTTGTCATCTTTTTCTGCTTTTCGTGTGGGGCTTTTCGGATCAAACGACGTGCCGATAGCAAGTGCTCCGCGGTACTGACCATTTTACTGTCCACCTGACCGACTGCGTTAATCTCTACTACCAGTGTCCCATCATCGCTTCTTGTTGGCGGCAGACTGTGTGCGGTAACGATGTCAACGGTTGGTTTTGGAATGTGGAAAGGTTAATTCGGTCAATCTTCTGGACCTCAATAGCGCTATCACCTTCAATTTTTATTTCGTCTTCATGGAGAGTCGTTTCTTGAAACGTCTCTGCCGTGAGACTTCCTGTTGGATCATCAATAGTTATCTGATTCTTACTCAATTCATCTAGATGGGCATAAATTGTATCCATGTTCCATTCATCTCCACTTTGTCGAGAAATCTGTAATAATGAATTTAGGCTTTCTTGAATTGTGTCGTGCTCCGTTACTCTTTCAGCCTGAATGGAGTTGGATATCTGGCTTTCTGTCATGGCATCAAGACGAGAAGTGATATACTCTAATCTGCTGGTCATGTCTTGCCTATCCTCTTTTCGCCGAGGAGAAGAAGGGGAATCGGAGAACGCGGGGAATAAACTGGGCTTTGTTCCGACTTAGTCGACATTGGACTGTCATTTCTCCAGATATCCCGAAACCCGAAGAAACTCTCTTGTGATGCCTGTAGATCTGTCATCGCTTCCTTGCTGTAAGATCTCGCATTGGTCTCTTCTGCACTAGAAGTATGCACACTGTATTTATCCTGATTCGAGTTATAGTTGTTCCACTCCTTCCTTCCACCATGGCCATCATCATCTCTGCTCTGTCTGCGCGAGAATTCGTCGTCTGCATGAATAAGCTCGGCAGTGCTGGACGGTGACCGCAAATCGTTGGGCAAATACTTCCACGCCATATCTGTCATTGCGGTCAGTTCATCACGATCCGTCAAATCGTCGGGGGCGCTATCGGTACTCTTTCCTCGTGTAGGAGATATTATTTGCTCTCTTGGTTGAGGATCGATCGCTCGACGACTGCTAGATTGATTGCGTTTCTGCGATGGTTCTGGGGCTACCGACGATCTCATAGCCACTGGGCTTTTCTTACTTTGCCACAGTTTATGCGCTTTACCATCGTTTTCATAAGCAAGCATTGAACTGTCTTCTGTCTCCGCGAAAAGACTATCCTTTCCGTACGCTGTATCATGGTCGAACGACTGTGAGTTCCCCATTTCAAAGAGAGCGCTCCGCCTACTTGTTCGTTCGTTCTGACTGTTGTTTGTTTTGTTTTTGAGAAGGAGTTCGTGTGATGGGTCTATAATCGCACCCTGATGGGTTTGGCGAGGTGCGAGGTGGTCAAGAAGAAAAGTGAGGCCGACGACCTCTCGCCAGAAAAGTACTTTACTAGGTATAGTGATTTGTTGGTCCTATTGTATTTTTCCTCCCAATAATGTCAAAGCACATTTCGGAGGCATTTCTACAGTACTGTCCTGACCACAGTACTTGTTCCGTAAGCATTCCGTTGGCGATTATTCTCCCAATAAGTTACGGAACAAAAGCAAATCAATTAATTGACCATCATCCAAACTCCAAACACATGCACCTTTGCGAGACAAGAACGTCGAGATAGGTGCTCATAACACTTCAAACCGTAATACGGAGTAATAAAATGAAACAGCCACAGGCTCAATCTGCGCATCAAACGATGCTTCATGATATTCTTTCAGCTCCAGTGACTGTTGACGACTTGGAGGAGCAATTCAAGGCCAACGAAGAAAATAATGTTCAGTTCTTGGGAAAATTTGAGAAAGCGTGGAAAGAGTTTGTGGCGAAGCAAGCAAAAGAAAGTCTTCCAAAAGGAAAACGAGAGGAGCGCATTGAGCAATTACAAGGTGAAGCCCGGGAAATCATTACCTACAAAGAAAACCTCGAAGGAGAGTTGAGAAAGCAACGAGACTTTATTCGCGAGTCCTTGGTAAAATCAGAGGAATCATTCGAGCGAAAAGTCCGGGCCGAAAAACGGGCACAAAGAGTAATTCATGTGGAATTTTCTCAGCAGTTGGAGTACGCTGACAAAGTGCACAGCCTGCAAAAGGACACTCTCCCTGGTTTCACTTTTTGGAACAACTGAACAACAATATCGAACACGACGAAGAGCTCGAAGACGAGAACAGTACTATTCGTCCAAGCAAACGAGGCTTTCTGCTTTCTCGTATGGAGGGCGAACCCGATTCAATTCCTGCCGCCGAGCTTCGCGCTTATAGGACCGACCATGCGATAATGAGTGTTCATGTACAAATGCTAACAAAGGAAATTGAGCGGTGCGAGAAATTGGCATGTTTGCGAGAATATGCTTCAACCTTTTGGATGATCAAGACGTGAGCACTATTTTGGAAGAATACGAGCAAGACAGTGCTACCCTGGCCACTGAAATCACGGACGGCACGGCGGAGGAGAGCCATACTTCGGAGAAGCCCACTAACATATCAAAGGCAAACACAACAGAAGCCTCCGAAAAAGCAATCGTTGATGAACAGAGCTACTGTACATCACAGAAGATGTCCAATGAGCATGCAACAAGCGCCGTTTCTGGGTTGTCGGAAATGACCAACATTGATATCCAGAGCAACTGCGTTTCCGAGAAACCTCAGTGCGAAGATAACGAAAAGAAGGATAATGGTGATGACTCAAAGAAGAAGCGAGGCAAGGAAAAGTGACCAAAGCTGATGAAGAAATACTCAAGGCCTTGGAGCAGACAATCAAGAATATGGGATCCATGACAGATCTGGAAGAAGCTGTCAAAGAAAATAAAAACGAGAAAACAGCGGATGTGAGCTGGAGTGATATCCGCCATTTGTTGGCTCGCTAATTGATTGTGATATGCATTACCAGTTGAGCAGGAATGAAAATAGTAAACTGCTTACGGATTTTAATATATTTGTAGATGAAATGATGAATGATGCGCATGTGGGATCGTGCATACGGAAGTCTAAACACTGATGGGTAGTCTGCGTGTACCATGTCTCGAACGCGAACGCCTTGGTGCAGACCTGCTTTTGGACTTTCGAGACTCGGATTGGAGATTGTTCCACTCTTCCTTTCGGTGAATGCGATCCAGTTCGGTCTGAAGGCGTATGCATTCATTCACGTTAAACTCTAGCTCGTCCTCGAGCGTTCGGAGTCTAGCCAACATTTCGTCGTGTTGCTCAAAGACGGTTTTGTGAATATCATTGTTGCTCCTGTCCAGGACCAGTCGATTGTAACGAATGTCTTGGATCTTACTTCGAACACGGACTTTCTCCGAGTGAATGTCATTTCGTACTCGGGCGACGAAATTCGCTACAGAAGCGGACGATCCGCTGTCGACATAGCGATCTCTTTGAGGCGAGTAGCCGCGTTCGTAGTGGTTCAGATGAGTATCTCGTTCCGGATAACTGACGTCGATTACTTCTGTGCGGAATCCGCGTCGTGGAGATGAAGAGCGAAAAGCCATGTTGTTGTTACTTTGTGTGACAAGAAAGGGCAGGATGAATGTAATGGGAAATGTCCGGGGCAATGAGTTTCTCCAGGCTTAGAATGGCTTTCGCGTGGCGATTGCGAAATGATAGAGACACATTTTACGGCTCAACGGTCGAACGTTCCTTGAAATATGTTTTGCGCGATGTATGGTGCACCTCGATCATTGTGATGATTGGCTTTTTTCTTTCTCACAAAATCGGAAACAAACGGAACTGTGACAAGGCAACGCGCTTCGACAATAGCTGTTTTTGTTATTAAGGCGATTCAAGCACATTGCTACAGTAACTTGTAGAGTGTTGGTCTGCTCAAATGCACACCTCAATTTCACAACCACGCAGCATTTTGACCGAGTGAATTTGCGATGATAATAAACATCCCATGAGGTTTAATTGTCAAAAGGAAGAGCTACTTTGTTCGACGACGAGAATATTGAAAGATGTTAAGGCAAAGGCTTGCGTTGGCGGTGCTAAAGAAAGCATCTACGCATCGTGACGGGCTAGCAACGCCGGCAAAAGGCGATCGCAGTGCATGCACAGAATATCTTCGGCGTTTTCCTGGGACGTCTCTCGTCTCTATTCTTCTCAACACTTATTTATGGAGGATCACGATATCATGCAAAGGACAAAGCGAGTATTAAAAGAGACTCCTCTGGGTACTATTGATTCTAATATCTGGAGGAGTGCAGAAGATCAATTGGAGTGGTGGACACAGCAAAGGACACCTCTTTCTGTACAAATGTCGCTACTCCTCCTTTCAAGACTGGTGGAAGAACAAAAGATCGGAAATGAGAGTATATCTGTAGAGTTCTTGGATTGGCAAATCATCGATCGGCTCGTGGAAAATTGGGCGAGTGTGCACGATGCAATGAGAGAAAAGTGACGACAATATTGTTTTGCCAACTCAGTTGCTCGAGAAACTGGATTATTATTGTGCGACAAGCTCGTCGCTTGAGCTCTCGGGATCTTCTCTACAAGTCATTTTGGGCGTTGTGTCGAGGAGGGCGAAGCAACTAAAGTCGGTTACGGATGCAGCACTTGCTGAAACGTTGCTCGATCGAATGATCGCATTGAATCAGCCAAACGCATCCTCGCTTGGGTCGTTTCATCCACGAACAAAAGCTCTGAATAAAGTTCTGTCTTCTTGGACAGCGTGCGCCCGACCGGACCGAGCTCGTGCGCTGTTTGAACGAGTTCAAAATGTAATTCCACTGGACAGCAGGTCCTACAACAGCTTGCTGGCTGCGTACGCCAAAGTAGGGAACGGTGAAGCTGCAGAACAATTGCTGAAAGACATGTGTGAGCAATGGCAACTTCAGGAAGGATATCCGCTGCTGGATTGGAAAGAAATTGCACCGAGACCGGACGTCATCAGTTGGAACACTGTTATCTCGGCCTGGGCGAAATCTCACGCACATGATGCTGGTGAACGCGTGCAGGCACTCTTGGCGCGTATGTATGATCCGAAAACATTCCCTCCTGTTCAAGCTGATATCAAAACGTTCAACACCGTTTTAGCGTGTTGGGCCCGCGCTGGTCAAGCAGATCGCTGTCGTGATTTACTGGAAGAGATGAAGGAACTGCACAGCAGAGGGAACCTACAAAGTCCTCCTGATTTGTTTTCTTACGCAACTGTCACGAACGCTTTTGCGAAAGCTTCAAAGCCGGAAAAGGCTCAAGACTTGGTTGACGAAGTGTATTCTTTGTTCATGAACGGGCGCAAAGACTTGAAGCCTTCTTTAACACTTTTGACCACGTTAATGGACGCCTGGTCCAGAGCAGGAAATGTAGACCAAACCCGCCTTTTATTTCAACGAATCAACGACTTGCATCACTTTGGATTTTTAGACTCCGGTCCAGACACAGCAACTTACAATGTAATGCTGGCATCTTTGTTTCATTGGAACGAACGGGCGGCGGAACCCGGGAAAGAAGCCGATACCTTGCTAGAAGAAATGAAGAAAAGCATCAAGGCTCGTCCAGATTTCTTTTCTTATACAATGATAATACAAATTTTCCTATCACAAGACGGGGGCTTGCAGAGAGCCACCGAGTTGGCATGGGAAGCGATGGAACTCTGCAGAGAGAATACATCCAGAGGGAAACCCGAGCATATGCAGCTGAAAGCTGTTCTACTTGCATTTGCCAAGGCTGATCAGCCACAAATCGCGCAGGATATTTTGCTACACATATGCTCATTGGCCAAGGAGAAACGGGTTGAAAAACCTAGAATCGATTTGTTTGGTCTTGTGTTTTCCGCTTGGGAACGATCTGGTTTGATCGACGCCGCGCTGAAAGCTGACGAACTGCTCCACGTTTTGATTCATTTTTCTAGAGAGGGCCTTGCTCCACAACCAGATGCACAGATTTATGACGCCGTTCTCGTGTTGGGCGAAGTCAACACTTCCTACGGCCGCGGCACGAGCATTTTCCTTGGTGACGAGCATGCGAAACCATCGACTCAAACAAAATATGCCGATTGCTTTGAGCGCTATCATGTATGACCGTTTATTGGAGCTTTTTATACGTAAGCATCGCACAAAGTACGCATACGACTTGCTTTCAATTATGCGCGAAGACTTTGTCAAGCACCGTTCAACTGCCATACCCCGGATCGGAACATACAAATCGATAATGTGGCAAATCGCTCGTTCAGAAGACAAAAGCGAGTAGACAAAGTTGGTTTCTTACTTCGAAATATACAAAGCTCCGGGTTGGTGCCAGATGTCGAGGCTTATAATAGTCTCATTTTTTGCTTGTCAACTTCAGAAGATCACGACGCATTGGCTATTATACAAGGATTGGTCGAAGAGATGAAAGCCTTAGATGCTAGAGGCATCAAGAATGCGCTTCCTAACGGCGCTTCGTACGAGTTTTGGATTGAGGCAGCAATGAAGAAGGGGACATAGCTCAAGCTGGATTACTTTTAGCAGATCTATGGAGTATTTTCAACGAAGGACGGATTCAAAAGAAGCCAGATTCGAACTTGTTCGATGTAATAGAAAAATTACTTGCTGACGGGGCTATGATGATGTTGTTCGCCTCATTGAAACACAAAGAGGCAGCAACCTGCCCAATGCTGCAATGTAAACCGTGCAATTCTTCAGTACGGAGTTGCTTCAGCTGCGGTCTCGTCGATGAACTTTTAGAGACGGCATAAAACAGAAATGATTTGATCAATAACCTTTCCAGCCCCGGAGTATGTACATAGCCTTTTCTTTCCTTTAACTTCTTGAATGTAGGTTTTCAGGGATCGGTCGAGCTCTCGTCTCAGTTCACGAAGCAGCACCGCAGTTTTCCCGGGCATTGTTAGTTTGATCCAATTGTCTATTTCGACTTTCTTTGAAACGTGGTCGATGTGTAGCACAGGTCCCAGTAGAAACAAAGAGAAAGGATGCACAAAGCACGTAGTCGACACATTGACCCTACCTCCTGTGCCCAGCTTCTCGTGGAAAGCGAACCAGTCTGATGGACGGTCTTTCAATCTCTTTGCGTTGACTGAAGTGTTATGAATCACAACTTTCTCGGTCTTGTGGACAAGTCCAAGATCGTTTTCTACCAATGCAACGTTCGGGTACATCCCAGCACATACAGCGAAATGGATTACATCAGCTGCTGTACTCTGCGAGTTGTAGCTTTGAGGGTAATCGTTGACACTTTTCCTATCGACAAAACCAATTGTGCATAAATGAGACAAAACTGTACCCTGGCATCGGCAATCTCAACTAGGGCGTTGTAGTTCAAAACTTTTCGCGACAGAAGCGGCGCGCACCAGGCCCAGCAGACACGAACGCTTCCCAGACGTTAAGCAATGTCACAAAGTCGGATGAAGTATCATAAAAAGTTGAGTGCGCAGCCATAACTTCATCACCTCCCAGCACCGACGAAGCGAAAGGTGATTGGGACGCACACAGGCATGCCGCTAGAGTAAGGGTTGGATCGAGACACTGAAACATGCTTCCGTAAATGAGCATCTTCCTAATCTTACATCAATCGGTAGTTTAGTGAGATGTTCACCCAACGCGGTCAGCTTTTCGTGAGGACTGTCAGCGTCGTTATTTTCGTCGATCTCTTCAATAGTGATAGCACCAATGCACCGCAAATCTTCCAGGGCAAAATCAACGGCGGATACCTGGGGAGGCTCAGGTGCACCCGCAAGATAGGACTTACAGGACGTTGACAGCCCCGAAGCTAATATCGTCAGACAAACTTCCTCCAAAGGTATCCGTTTCAATTCTGCTTCAGCGACTTTCTTCATACCAGCTTCAGTTTTCGAGGAAAATAGTCTGAGCGAGATCCTGGCTGAACTCTCCCAGCTCGGCCGCATCTTTGCTTAGTATTTGCCCGTGAGCACCATGTCGTTACAAGTTTCTGTGTACCTGTTCGTTGGTCGCGCTGCATTTCGCGGACCAGCCCGCTATCAATGACACAAGTTACGTCCGGAATTGTAACGCTTGTTTCCGCAATGTTTGTTGATATGATTATTTTCGGCATCCTTTGTTTGACGGCTTGAATGCTCGTCGTTGATCTTTTGACGACAATGATGAATGCATCGGAATCACATCAATTTTGCAATTTCTGCCAAAACTCTGCTTCCTTCAAGTCGCTCCATCAGCGTACGAATTTCTCGCAAACCCGGAAGAAATACGAGGACTGCTCCATCGTTAACTTCAGCACAATCTGTTGACGTGAAGCCGGATGAATCTGAAAAAGAAGCTCCAAGACATCTTCAATCAAGTCATAGTTAAGCGCTGTCTCATCAACTCTGTCCATTGATCTTCGTAATACATATTATGTTAGTGGACCGGCTGCGTAGAATCGAAACAAGCCATAAGACTCACCTCCTAGTAGACATGGAATAACCTCAAACTCGCTTGAAACTTGCACATCAGTTTCGGACTGCACGCACGCCGCGTCGCGCCTTCTCCCCCTCCACGCGTTGTGACCCATAGATTTACAGTATCTGATTTTGCAAAGCTTTTCTGGGCAAACAGGGACCCTTCTTCAATTATATGACCTGTCTTTTCGAGCAAATCTTCCAAAAGTAGTTCTTTACGGGAAATGTGCGCCCAGGGACTTTCAAAACTGGAGCAGACCAAAAGTAGGACGAGAAAAGGTCGGAGTCAAGTGTGGCTGACATCTTTGAGAGTTTTCGTTAGTTTGGGATTCGGAAAAAATTGAAGCGCAAAATACCTACCAATATTACTTTCAAATCCGGCCGCCGCCCTTGCAGAAGAGTTCGAAGCGACATAAGGAGAACATCAATCTGCCATTGGCGTTCATGAACCTCATCCACTACAACGTGCGTTACGCCACCCAGCAACGGATCTTCAATCAGTCGACGCAGGATGACACCTGTTGTACAGAAGAGAAGCTTAGTCCTGTTCGATTTAACACTCTCCATACGAATTTGATAGCCGACCAGGTCGCCAATACGCCTCTCTCCCATCTCTTCTGCTACGCGCTCGGCGACGGAAGTAGCAGCAACTCTCCGAGGCTGAGTGCAGATTACGGAAGTGCAGCCACCTTTTCCGTCCATAATAGCATCTGATAAAATAAATTGTGGTACCTGCGATAACAAGGTGAGCAAGCAGAAGAGTCAGGCTTGAGACTTACACAATCGACATAACGAACCTGAGTTGTCTTTCCAGCTCCAGTCTCGGCAGAGAGGACGAGGACAGGATTCTTGTCGATCGCTTTAAGGATCTCTCTGTAAACCGTACACAGGAAGATTCTTCCTTGATTCAAGCAGCCGTTGATATTCGTCAGAATTTTGCACCATATCAAAATGACGGCTAAGTTTGATATCCTCCTGAGACCTTGCAGCTGCACCGGTCCTTTTCGTTTCTCCCACATCCTCCCATGAATCATCATCGCCCCATAAATCGTCGCTTACTTGCGCCTTCACAGCTGGCGTGTCGTCGACTTCGGTCTCGGCCGCAGCTAGCCGAACACTTTTGGGCGGTCCACCACATCCATTTCCGCCAGTCGACTTATCAACTGATCAATCTCGTTTCTACGTTGCGCTCCTTCGTCTATTTTGACTTTGTTCTCCAAAATCTCTGCTGCACTCTTCCATTCCGACCAAACCTGACGATGGAATGGAGGGAGAAGCTGATGAATGTTTGCCTTCGGATCAAGTTGAAAAAGTGCTCTTGTTGTCGCGAAATGCTGAGCATCTGCCAGTGTTGGACCATCCTGGTCAATCTCAACAAAATCTACTCCACTTGTCGGTATTCGTATCCTAAGTTTGCACGAGGTCTTTGTCATTCGCTGAAATGTTGGCTGGGGAGCTTGTGCCTCCGACAGTAATCCTCGAGCAAGGCTTTGGGTTTCATGCCGGTCCATGATTTCGGCACAGAATCTTTCGGAATTGCAGGCGAGATTTTGTCTTGAGTCCTTGATTCATTTGCGAGCCCGCTGAGCTCGCTAGAGCATGATTACTCTCTTTATCACCGCTGCCAAAGATATCCATACTATTCTCTTCCTCTTCAATGAGCGACTCTTCACTTGGCCTTTGAAGCGCAGCTTTCCGATCTCGACCAACAATCTTCCCCTCTAATGTTTTGATTTGACTTTTCAACGGCTTGACGCGGTTGCGCATCGCCTTTAGCTCGTGCTTGCTCATCATATAACACGACGCTTCGTCGTTCAACTGGGCTTCCAGTGGCTCCAGTTCTGCCTTCAGATTTTGTAGTTGCATTCTATCTTGATACAATTCATCACTTTCATGTATTGTTGTGTCGTTGAAGACACCATCTGGTTCATTATCGAAATCTTCTTCGTCTTTTCTTCTGCGTCGTCGTCCTCCTCCTCATATTGATACTGAGCGAGAAGCCATTTCTTTTGATCATCCGAGACGGCAGCTTCCTTTGTGACAACCAACTCTTCTATTTTTGATTTCTCATATAAAGTCTCGGGCAAGAAAGCGTCCACTGGATGGGCAGTCTCGTTTTCTGCTTTATCATTAGTATTCAAGGGCTTCGCAATCGGCTCCACCCACAGAGACGTCGACGAGACTGCTGAGTACTCCAATCGTTCTTCCGTAAAGAGCCGGTAGTGCATCAACATGCCAACACAACCAGTCCAGAGCCAGATCTAGAGTGACGTGATACCGTAACTGCAATACAGCTTGTTGAATATCATCCGACGCAAAACCGAGTTCGATCAGGCGATCATAAATATTGGTGAGTCTTTTTCAAAGCGATCGGACGGTTGCGCTGCAGTTTGCGGCAAGGAAAATCGCCAAGAAACTCTCGCAATTGCTTTTCGAGTTTCTCGTCGAGTCGAATTGCAAAATTTCTTCGCGGTGAGATCCGAGACGAGCTCAGATGTGGAGGAATGTGCAAGGATGGCCCGTCTTTCGCGTTGCCGCAACAACCGTCTGATTGTACCCCGCGCATCGGGACCTTTACTCTTGGCCTTTTGCGTGTCATTATGAAATGAGGAATTGACTATTCATGAAAAGAAAGAGTTGTAGTGTTGCAAATTAGAATGAATCATCATCATGTTTAGCTTTCATGTTGCACTCGAGTCAGTCACAGTCAAAGAGCGAATCACGAGTCTTTCGTGGTGCGACACCTACTAATGTCGCTCGCTGATTTTTTGTGGAACGATGACATGCATGCCCTTTTCAACATTTCACACTCACACAGCAATACAACAAAGGTGCGCTTGCCCTTTCATCGATTATTTCACACTACAATCAAAATTTACTTCACTCAAACATGCAAAAGCCTCCTCAGCAAATGAAACGGCGGATACGGCGCTCGAAAGAGACCGGAGGCTCTTACTTGCGATTACTGAAAGCGATTGCTTACATGGCGGCACTCCTCGCTTTTGTGCCTTGCTCTTTGAAATGGATCATTTCCGTACCAAGCGGCAGTCGCGAGCCAATAAAGGTAGTACCCGGAGAAATTGCTGCTTCGTCAGCAGGAGCAGAATCTGAGACATACGCCCGAGAAAACAGACGATGCGGGCGGAACGGACGATACTGCCGTCGCCAAGCATCCGCCGCGTCTCGTCATGACTTTGGCGGGTCTGACCGGGAAACGGATTTCACGAAGTTATTATTGAAGTTCGACCCGATTGGGCGCCGCTCGGAGCGAATCATTTGTTAGAACTTGTGCAGGCGCAATTTTACGACGAGTGCCGATTCTTTCGTGTGATACCCAACTTTGTGGTGCAATTTGGAATCAGCGGCGATCCGCAGGTACAATCAGAATGGAAATCAAAAGTGCTACAAGATGACCCGGTGAAAGAATCGAATAAGCGAGGACGCTCACATATGCAATGTCTGGGAAGAATACGAGAACGACACAGCTTTTATCAATTTGAACGACAATCCAGCGCTAGATCAACAGGGTTTCGCTCCCATTGGAGAAGTTATACAGGGAATGGAGTATATTGATAAGATCAGTTCCAAATATCGTGAAAGACCGAATCAAGGGCAGATTGTCAACAACGGAAACGTTTATCTACAACAAGAATTCCCTGAGCTATCGTATATTGCTCAAATGCGATTACAAGAGACTGAAGAGGCTGTTGTCACTGAAACTTGATCTTCATCCTGCTGCTCTACGAGTGGTTGGATTGCTGCCTAAAGAAGACTCCCGTTATGGTTTGTGTGTTCAAAGGACTTGAGCTCGATAGGGATAGTGCAGTCACCAAGAGCTTTGCCCTTTCTCTGGCTCACGAGTGTCGATGATATCGGAACGGCACCGCTGGGGTGTGCTCTATGTGCTCTCTAGAGAGTCTTTAAACAACCAAAGTTGAACTTTAAACCAAGTGTGAGGCATAAAGTGCGGAGTTTTGCTTCGAGTCACGTAAATGCAGGTTTCATCTTCAACGGATAATGATGGATACTATCTCTTTTTCTATTTACAACACATTCAAATTTATTTAGATGGTGCGTTGGATGAATTTTCAGAGACCCAAAACCAGAGACGCACTCTTTTCTGCCCTGAAATGGCCCCACTCTGCAATCGGTACTCGACGCAGTAGTGGGTTCAGTGTTCTCAGTCGTTCGTGTTGTTGTTGGACTTGTATGGCAACAAGACGCTTAGCAAAGAGACTAATACGCGGGTACTTGTTGAAATCGCAAACGAATAGTATTATAGAACCACAGGATACCGTCAATACCGGTAGTTGTTTACAATTACATAAAATCAATCAGCAAGAGGAATGGCTATCAAGCAAAAGAGAATATGGCCGATGATGAACTCATCGCGGAACGGGGCACCGCTGCTAGCTGCAACGCGATACTGTCCGATTTAATCGACAATAGCTGTGGATTGGAACTTCTCGGTTGTGATGATAGCTGCGCAGCAACCTCGCGGGATGCAATTGGGTCGGCGCTTCATCTACGTGATTTTCAGAGCGGTGACTTGCATTCCATTGATTATTCATCGTTGCATGATGCGTGCATAGAATCACTTCTTCACGAACAATCTCAACAACTGAAGCAACAAAATGAAAAGATCGATGTAGAAACTCACAGGATGATGCAAGTGCAAGCTTGGGCTTTGAGTCTGTCGAAGACTTCGATCAAAGTCAAGAGGATTCGCGAAAGCGGAGGCGACCTATAAAACTCTCACGGCGGCGAACTCCTCCGCGGTTCGGTCGAATATCTACTCATAGCACAGAAGCCTCTGTATCTACAATATCCTTTGCCGAATTAGATTCGAAGCAGCTTCATGATCCTGCATTGTATTTTCATCCGCATTGTCGAATGCAAAAGACAAAGGTCTCGGTGAACCGGTAGGTTCGAATATATGCGCACTAGGAAGGGAAGCGTGTCTCGACAAGCTTCGTGCCAAAATGCGTTTACTTGCTCAACATGCACTCAGTGAAACCAGCAAGGCGTCTGTGAAGCGCAAAATGCAGCCGTAGCCGACAGAAACTCGAATTATGTCGAGACACGTTCACTAGTCGAATTGCGGATGGGATTCTTGTCGATGCAGTACGGCGTTCTTTTGAGATGGGACGCAGCGAATACTGGGGCAATTACATTGGTTGTGCTGCGCAAAATGTGTCACGACTCGTTCATGCCCCGCAAATCGGTCGCACTTTCTCCTCCGAGGCCTTTACCCTCAACCAAATCAGAATCGCCCGCCGCCTCTAGGCAAAGCGATCGCATCCGAGCAAGTCTTCTCCAGCCTCTTTTTTGGTTCAAACACCGGCAGTCTTTTCGACGAGTGCACTTGAGGTGAAAGTCAGTTCGACGTCCGGCCTGAACCCGCGTTCTACTTGGATCATTCAGCTGGCGTATGAAGATTGTCTCGAAAACATTGTTTTGCGGCAGTCTGGCAATATCTTTGTTCCAGTACAGCGTGGCTTGAGCTTGACTCGCACTGTGAGAGGTACTCAGGCGCCAACAACATTAGAAGTCAAGCTTTATGAACGGCGCCGCCGTCAGCAACGTAGATTGGTGACAACGCGAAGAGTTCCTTTGGATGGATTACAGCCACAATATTCAGGTGAACCTCGACAATACAAACGGATGCCACTCTCCTTGACGCACGAGTCTAGCGTCCTATTAGAAGTCGTCTTTATATCAGATGCTTTGGCCTGGCTCCAAGATGAGTTGCAAACACGCAAGGTGGCGCAAGACAAGAAACCGACAGAACTGCTGGCGGACGACGGTGGAGGTCCTGGTAGTGGTTATCATCCCTGGAATTGGCTTTTGTGCTGTTCCTGCTAGTCGATCAGAAGCCATAACGTAGGAATTAGACCTAAAGATAGACATAATGACTTCGTTTCAGAAAATTTTGATTGCTTTCGGGATCGTCTGGGACACTGCAGAAGCTTACAAAAACAGCGACGCCCAGGCTCATCATCGACACATTTCATCTTTGATTGACATGCTATGCGTTATTGAAACCTGTCATACCCTACGAAGTCTCGTTGCTTAGTCTACTGCGGAATAGATTAGGTCACGATCATGTTGTGAGTTGTGAGACCTAGCTCAGTGCGCTCTGGTGGACAGCAATTCATTAGGGTTGAGAATGTAAATGAACGATCTAGACTAACTAACTCTAAACTTACTGCAAGGTTTCGATTCTTTATGACACTCACCAGGAATGTACCAGAAGAATACCCAATATTACATCGGTAGAGTGCTGAGCTCGATTATAAGGAGAGGTCTCTTGGAAGTCGCTGCGATAGTAGTAGTGAAAGGTATGACTGTACTTTTATAGAATCTCTATATATGTACTGTCCTTATTTGACTAACTCAAATAAGAAATCAATATCACCTGTGATGACATTTCTAAGCTAGGCAGGACTCCGCGAGAAGATTGGTTGACTCGTCAACCATGGCGAAGAGCTGTATCAGAGAGTATTCCACTTTGATACCCAGCCCAGCAATTGGAACAGGCCCCCTTTCACCTAACAAACACCCCCAACCAAAACAAAACCCATCTCCACTTACCTCTCAAGGTCACCGTACGGGTCTAACATCTCACGTCCCTGTGACTGATGTGCTTCACAGCAAACCCTATCTTGTACTGCACGTCTAGCTAGCGGGCCTCCCAAGGGCAAGCGACTAACCTTACGGTAGAGGGTTCAAAGGGAATTCAGTAATTGGAATAAGCATCACATTGTTTATTTAATAATAAGTACAAGTTTTATGGATCCTGTTGCTTCAAAGAAATCATAGCTTTGATTGAAGACGAAAAGGGAGTGAAACAGCTTCCCGACACTATCTTTCTACCTGAAAACGCGCTACTTGCATCGATCGGATACGACTTTCAAGGGTTCTCTCGTCGGTATATGCGATGAAGCACGGCGCCCTTTGTACATAGCTGCCTCAACATGACGTGCCATCTTTGTAATCAGTCCTGATTTTTCTGTCGAGTCTTCTGCATCAAGTTCCTTCTTCAGAAATACGCATCTGGAGGTCGTGAAAGGATGAACATCAGATCCAACCAGTGAATTCGCGGCATCACGAAAGAAAGGTGACTTACATTAGTTTTATCATTCTTCGCCGGGCTGTTAAATGTAGATCTGCGTCGGATTGCCACGCAAATTTCTCCACACAAAGTTTTCGCCAGTCTTGGGCAACTTCCAGCACTCTCTTCTGTAAT
Source organism: Fistulifera pelliculosa (assembly GCA_026008555.1). Classification (NCBI taxonomy): domain Eukaryota; phylum Bacillariophyta; class Bacillariophyceae; order Naviculales; family Stauroneidaceae; genus Fistulifera; species Fistulifera pelliculosa. The sequence continues at coordinate 43,815 of BROJ01000083.1, read as the reverse complement.
GTCGAGGCTTCATTGTAAGCCGAAAGGCCTTTCGCGCGCTTGTACAAGTTTAACTCGACTTGCTTTGCAAAAGGGACGACTGTTCTGATGCTGTCGATGGTTTGCTGCTTTTTCCAGAGACTAGTATACCGATACTGGTGCGAAGAAGATCAATGTCAGCGCGGAACTTTACGGGTGGAGGATGCAGGCCGACATCACTTACATGACTTTGACCATTTGTCGTCTAAGAGGAAGGTCTTCATCGCTTTGCCAGTGCGATGGCGATTGAGGAAGCGCTTCATGAGAACACATCTTGAATGGACGATAGAACGATGAACGATTACTTTTGACAATTTTGAGGCGGACGAAATCCGGGCTTTCAGGTTTTTATGAAAGCCTTTCCAACTTTCTACCGCGTTTTCACATTACCGGAGAATGGCTGAATCAAGGATCCTTGGGCTGAATGGCTGCCGGCTGCCGGTGTGGGCTGTACATACTAGTACATACATGGCAAAGTGGGCAGTGGGCAATTGGCATCTTGTCACTTGTCACTGGGACCTGGGACGTGGACACGTGGACGTGGGACGACGTCGAAGGTCGAAAGTCGAAAGTCGAAAGTCGAAATGCGGAGACCACCACGGAGTATTGAATGTGGTTGAACTTTATTAGCTTCGGCCCAATGTGGAAGGGGCAAAAGTCTCCGAGAGAATGAACTTTCGTTTTGGTACATTCATCATCATACCCATAACCTCAATCCTCAATGGACTGTTCGCTCTTCCGAAATTATTGAATATGAACCATGGAGTGGAAGCAAAACCACGAATAGCCCGACTTCTTGAAGGTCCGGGCCTGCGAAATGCGAAAGTCGAAACGTTGCGTGCTACGAACCATTCTCTCCTTCTCTCGCCGTTTTCCCTCAATAGCCCCGTCATTGCCCTTCGGAAAATATGGAAAAGGACATTTGTTCCTCCTTTTCTGCTTACTGTAAAAGGTACTGTCGACTATTGCTCTGTGAAACGGTAAAATTTCTTAGATCATGCTTTTAGCTAACAGCAATGCCGAACGGCGAATTCTGGCGAAGTGAACGAAATGCGAAAGTTGTACTCCGGAGTAGTTTGTAGTCGCAATCGTGTGGGACCGAGCCCGCCAGACGCCAGACCCAGACCGCCAGACCATGGATGGCGGTTGACGACGGTAGACGGCAGACCATTGATGCTCATAGACTTCAGTAAGGTTAGCGCGAAGATTTGGACAGACAACTGACAACCATGTTCATTCTAACGACATCGATGAGTTTCCGAGCGGCATGCTCCATCTCCATGCTCCTCATTGCGGCTTTTGTAACGCACCTTACTTCGTATCTGACTTTAAACGACAGCTAAATTTACATTATTTTTATCGAACATTATTCAATTATTGATAATATGTCGACAGAAAGCGTAACGCTATCGATCAAATGGGGAAAAGAAACGTTGGAGTACAGCGGAGTCCCAGCTGCGGGCGTAAAGCATTGGAAACAGGAAATTCAGGAGCAAACCGGTGTTCCAGCTGATCGCGTCAAGTTGATGTCCAAGAGCAAGGGACTATGGAAAGGAGTTCTTAAGGATGATTTCGACCTAGAAACTATCGACTGGAAAAGCCTTAAACCTCCGATTCAAGTTTTGTTGATGGAAGTGCCACCCAAGTCGTCGCCCCATCCAACAAGACTGTGTTTCTGGAGGATCTCCTCCCGAACAAGCGGCGGCTGTAGAGGATCCGTCTGGTCTTGTAAACCTGGGTAATACTTGCTATTTGAATTCCGTCGTGCAATGCTTGCGAGCGGTATCGCCTTTGCGTCGATCCTTGCAGCGATTTCAATTGAACTCATCTGCGGGTCCCAATCCTGGCCAAGCGCAGAGTGCGCTAATGGTCACGTCGTTGCGGGAAACTTTGCAAAGGCTGGATTCGCAAGCCACGGCTGTTCATCCTGCGTCGCTGCTGCAAGCTACGCGAGTCGTCTTTCCGCAGTTTGCGCAGCGAGGACCCCAGGGTCAGCCCATGCAACAGGATGCGGAAGAATTCTTTTCTGGAGTCTTGACAACCGCGTCATCCGTGCTTAATCAGCCAGACGTCATCAAAGCAGGGTTTGAGAACGGTGTTACAGAGACCGAGCTATCAGGTGCTGATAACTTGATTGATGCCTTGTTTGGATTAAAAATGAAAGAGACTCTGACCTGCGACGAACTTGCTGCATCCGACGCGGAACCTCCTGTCATTTCTTATGACTTGCATCGTAAGCTCGTATGTAACATTCAAGGTGGGAGCGACATGCAGTCGAACCTAAATGTGTCACACATTGCAGAGGGTATTCAGTTGGCTCTGGAAGGTAAAATTGAGAAACACTCGGATGTGTTGGGTCGCAACGCCATGTGGACACGGCGTCAGCGCATTGCCCGCCTTCCTCGCGTCATTGCTGTACAGTTCGGTCGTTTCTATTGGAAGGCGACCCCTGATTCTCAAGATCATGCTGGTGGTACGTACATTTTATTTGTGAAGTTTCTGAATGCACTGTTGTTTCGTTTCGTGCTAACATGCATATGCATTCTATTCAAGTCAAGTGCAAGATTATGAAGCCGGTTGCATTTTCTTCCACTTTGGATGTCTATGAATTCTGTACGGAAGAGATTCAAAAGATTCTCAAAGTCTCTCGCGACAAGGCATTGGCCGAGGAAGAAGACAGAATCAATCAAAAGTTAAAGGCCAAGTCGAGACGGAGGGCAAGGGCGCCGAAGCGATGGAGGTGGAAGAGAACGCAAAAGAAGAGGAGGTTGAAATGGACGACGAACTAAAGTCTGCATTAGCCATGAGTATGGAAAACTCTCTTGCGCCTGTTGGTCCTGGTTTGCCGGATAATTTCAAGGTATCTATGAGCTTTTCGCCGTCGTGACCCACAAAGGGCGCGATGCTGACGGAGGTCATTACATGGCATGGGTCAAGGCCGACAGCAAACCTGGCGGCGCTAAGGTCGAAAAGATTGCCGACACGGACGTGGACAATGAAGATTGGTACGTGTACGACGACGATGAAGTTAGCCCGTGCAAGACGGAGGATGTCTTGAAATTGAAGGGTGGCGGAGACTGGCACATGTCGTACCTTAACTTTTATCGCGCAAAGAAGTAGGGATAAAAAGGAAATCGATCATTAAATTATTATTGAGTTACTTATCTAGAAGGTGTAAGTAGCTGGATTAAGTCAAATCAAAATCGTCTTCCTCCTCGCCACCCTCATCGTCTTGAATGCTACGCTTGACTTTAACAAGCATCGAAGTCTTCCACGGATCGAGTTTGGATATGCGATCATACTCGAAACAGGCCGTTCCAAGCGATTCTGCGTCCATTCCTTCAACACATTCCACTAACTGGGTAGCAAACTTTCCTCTCGTGAATCAGAAAAGTATAATCCAATCCTTCGAAGCGAGAAAGAGCTTCACGCCCGCCAACGGCATCATTGTTCGCAAGATGACACAAAACAGCCTGTAAAAAATATCCTTTGGCATTGAACTTTAGCAAGTTGGAGTCCAAACAACTGCGGCCCAAGTCTTCGTATAACTGAGATGCACGCAGCAAGTCCGGAGGATCCAAAGCAGCGCTACACAACTCGGCAATCTTTGTGTTGCATTGGTTCACGGAACTCTTGGCATCTTCCAGCGTGAAAAGCTCGGCAGCCTGTTCGTACATTTCGATGGCATGAACTACCGAAGACTTGTTCGCATCACCTCCGACTTCTTCCGATTCGTATAATTCCGCGCATTCTTTGCACAATTTGGCGGCCTGCGACAACCTGCCTGCATCCGTGAGGAGAGATACCGCCGACTGATAAGCAGAGACAGCATCCGTTGGGTGGCTCTTTTGTAACAGGAACCTTTGAATGAAAAACAATAAGAAAGCAGCAGTTTTGATGAGAAAATTGAAAACACCGAAATTACCTCATACCATATCAACTTACCAGCATTGCTATAAGCCTTGGCAGCTTCGTTTGGGTTTTTCAACAGGTCTCGGTAGATCTCCCCAGCTTTGCAGTATGTATCACCAGCTTCTTGCTGCCAGCCTCCTACTTTGTAGGCATTTGCCGCCTGCAAATAAACTTCCGCAGCATCTTCCTGATTGCGTTCCTTACCGCTGCCGAACCAGCTCTTCTTATTCAAAGTAGCTTCGGCCTGCTGAACAAACGTTTCAGCTTTTGTCTTTTGACTCTTTGCGAGGGCGGACATTGTTGAAAATCGGAACTCTTCAAATTCGTTTGGACGCGGACTTGCCCTTTCTTTAACGCCACCAAGTACAGACTCTCAAGATGAAGTTGTTTCTAATGCTATTGAAGCAGTCGCAGAGGATAATTATATTCTACCAGGTACGCCTTTGCTTTTTGGCTTGCTGTTGCGAACGAGCGTTTCGATGACCATCGATCCTCGCGAACCGCCCTTTCTCTTTGCACGAACCAAGAGCTAAACGAGCGACTCACTTTTAGAGTTAGAGTTATCAAGTAGAACCATCTCGAAGGAAAACCGGTGCGCCTCGACCGACGCGGAAAGGGAAAGATACGAAAACATCACGAAGATACCTGGTACAAGGAAATGCGAATTCTTTTCATTTTTTTCACATCGAATGCAAATAAAGATATTCGTACAATGGAATCATCGGTCGGAACAAAGGATATTCTTCAGTCAGCTCACGTGAAAGAAGCACCCGCCCATGTGAATGCCCCGGTCCCGATTCCATCGGTCTATAAAGACGAACGAGGCGAAATTCACAACTTCCAAATAAGAGGACGACGCCTGAATTTATTGCATACAAAAGCCGGCGTCATGCGGTCGGGTGATCTCCATAGAGATTGTCAACACAATTTTGTCTTTTCGGGAGCAGTGGAAGTTTGGTGTCTAAACAAAGACGGCTTGACTCAAAAAACCATCTATCGCGAGAATCAACAAATTTGCATTCCTCCTTTTGTTCCGCATGTGTTTCATTTTCTCGAAGACACAGTTCTAGCGGAGTGGTGGGATGGACCCTTTCATGCATGGTTTTACAAGCCTTATCGTCAGATTGTCGAAATGTCATTCACGGGCAGCAAGAGGTCAATTTCTTCATTACACAATCGATAGTGGTGTAGACTCACACCATCGCTCCGTTGAGATTGCCCATCGTCGGTTCACCTGTTGTCGCTCTTGCCATTCTTACTGGATTCGCGGTTGGATATATGGTCGGAATGCGGCGACTATGAGTTACTCGTATGATTACGTGATGTGTAAACGATTTTGCTAAAGATCTTGGGTAGATTAGAGTTCGTTTTCGATTACTACGGCCGGTAAAAGCTATCATAATATCCGTTTCGTGTAAAGCCCCATCCACAGAAATCACTTGTCCTGTTATGTAACCTGCCGCGGGCATGCAAAGGAAAGCTACGAGCGCCGCCACTTCTTCCGGCTCTCCCACTCGTCCCAAAGGTGTACGTTCCAGAACAGTTCTTCGGTAATCCGGATCTTTCAACACTTGCTGCGCCAATTCGGTGTTGATGTACCAGGGTGCGACGCAGTTCACGCGGATGCCATCGAGGCCCCACTCGCAAGCCCAATTCCTGTCAACTGGTTCATGGCAGCTTTGTGGCGGCATAGAGCGTGCCACTTTTCATGCACGTGACACCTGCTACGCTCCCAATGTGCACAATACTGCTGGAAGACAAAGCACCGTGTGTATTGGGACGTTTCAAAAGTTCATGGCATGCACAAGTCAGAGCGTACATTGACTTGTGATTGGTGTTCCATATATGACTGTAATCGTCTTCGGTGTACTCGACTGACGGCTTGCGAATGTTGGTTCCGACGTTGTTGATTAGAATATCCAGCGCTCGTCCATTCAGCCACCGCTTCATTCCTTTGATAAAGCTTCTCTTCCTTTTTCGTCGCAACATCTGCCACTACCCCGTCACAGATCATTCCTTGTTGCCGCCATTCTTTCAGACATTTGTAGAGTTCTTTATCATTGCGAGCGCAAGTAAAGACTTGAATGCCGTGTGTTCCAGCGAGTTCTTCCACAATGGCTCTACCAATCCCTTTGGTGCCTCCTGTCACACACGCCATTGTTTCTGGCGGCAACTTCCACAAGTTAGAGGAGCCCGCGCATAAACACAAGCGGCAAGACAGTAGCAGCGTCAGCAGCCCTAAAAGGCTAGTGAAGCATCGGCGGGTCATTTTTTATGATTCGGATCGAGTATTATGATTTGAAAATGAAGGATGCGAACGATAAATTTGAAGCCGATCCGATCGAAAAGATTGGCTCGTTGTTGCGTTTATTTCGCTTTAAAGTTTCAAGAAGGTGTGTGTGATTTTGAGGTCGTACGTCTCGAATGAATCAAGGGGGAAAGGTCTTGAACTGGAGACTAGGGTGTCATTTTTATATTATTATTTTAGACTAGTTCGACATCAAGGGTTCCGTTGACTGACTCGAATACATTTCCGCGCGCTTCGCAAAGCCAAAGCGACTGACATCTCGCATCATTATTTTTTCATTCCACCTTCTCCTGTAAATTGCATCCGTTCGAACATCAAAAAAATTATTATGGCGTGAGTTTTGAATTATGACTAAATATAACACGTCTTATTTCCGTTCAGTTCTATTCAGAATCGTTTATGTACTCTTTTGTATCAAGAATGCCGTTCTCGATTTAAATCGTCCGCGGAATGCATCATGCACACAGGTTGGGCCGCCGTACTGACAAGACGGCACTAAAATTGAGGGAGCGCGAAATCGGTCACGCCCCTACATAAAGCAAGAGACGTTTCTTCAACGGAATGAATTCCTCCAAAGACGAGTGCCGGACGCAAGATATTCCTCCTGAATTGCAGTTGCCAAAGACGGCACCAGCCACCACAAGCCCTCCACACACACAAATCTCATCATTGATTATTGACACTGTGAAGAAAGCAATCTCTATCTATCTTCTTGTCAAGGCAGTTCCAAGACTGATACGTACCGCTGAATCCTTGTGACACTCATGAACCGTACTTCGATCTGATTCTTCTCATAAATCATACCAGTCCACTTTCACCCTGTTGTCGTTCCTCTGCGTTCTTCATCAATCATGCAAAGTCATAATATTCTGGAGAGGCACTGCGCCGACAGGTGACTTTATTTTCAAGCCAATTCAGGTAAGTTCATTTACAGCGGGTGTATTTCGCGCAACAATGACGCTTCGCGGAAGCTCTCTATCGGAGCTGAAGCTTTGCTCGCCCTTCATCTGACAGTAAATCGAATATTTTCTCACCCTTGTCTGAACTATTTGCCATTTTTTTATTTCCTTACAGCAATGGGAACGAAATGCTTCGCATCAAGCTATGCAGCGCATCAAAAGCAGGGAGTTGACATGGAATCGCCTGCTTACGGTGTTGAGGTGAGTTGCTGGTTGCTGACCTTGAAAAAATAGAATACGTGGTGGTGTGACATTGAGTTTTGTCGTTGCTAGGAGGAAACGGAAATCTAACGACTCGTGCATCCTATTGATATTTCTTCTTCTCAGGTGGATGTCGATCGAGCGTTGAATGTTTCAACGGAGGATCTTTATCTTGATATGCTCGAGCGAGAAGGTGAATTCGTCTCGCCCTCTACCTACAACCCGACTGCTCCCTATCTTGAATTCCGTAGATACCTGGTGGATTGGATGAGTGATGTAGGCGAACAGTACCGCTTGCACAACACAACAGTCCATGTGAGTGTGTTATATCTGGATAAAATCTTCCGATCGGTAAACATTCCCAGAAGCCAGTGGCAACTTTTTGCGACTGCCTGTCTTACGGTTGCGGCAAAGTACGAAGAAGCCGAGGAGCATTGTCCTCACATTCCAGAGCTCTTGAGATTCACCAAACTTTCCGAATCGGGGTACGATTCTCTATCGTTCCGAGACGGCGAAGTTGCGGTGCTGAAGCAACTTGGTTGGCAGTTGCGTGCTTTTCCGGCACTTCACGTGGTCGGTTATATTCTGGCCAAGGGTGCTTGCTTTGTCGATGATGCATGGCAGGGTCGTCACCTGATTCCGAAGATTCCAAGATACATCAAAAGTACGCTGAATTCTTCTGTAACCTATCCCTCCAGGAGTACTCCTTTCAACAATACCGCCCATCGAAGTTCGCAGCAGCCGCTATCATGGCGTCTCGAGTTGCCTTGCAGATCGAACCAAAGTGGCGGCCTGAACTAGTCCGTCTGACAGGATACGAAGAAGACGATATTATTCCCATTTTCAATCATCTTTGGACGTACTACGAGGAGCAGTTTCCGGGTCATGGATCTCGTTCCATCTCTCCTCGCAGTGTTGTCACGAATTCTTGAGCCTGTGTATATCTATTGCGCGTGGAAAAGAGTCCACGCTGTACGCTACCGGGCCTTTTTTGAAACACTAAAAATGTCAACATTATATAAACATTTATTATCACTTTTCTCTCGTGCTCTTTGTTGGTAGGGACTATTTGAGGCAAATAGCTTGGCATGGTTAAGCGACTTTCTCGGAAATGAAGAGCGCCTTCGCAACAAAAAGTTTCACAGAAGCTAACTACCGTTTAAAGTCAAATCAAAGTTATACTATATGCCAGTACCAAAGTACGGATTGAATTGAACAAAGCTACATACATGAGAGACTGAATTGTTTCAGAATCAGAGTACGAATAGAACCAAAGATAATGCAATCACTGCCATTCCCGTCATGAACGAATACGTGACAACCGTATCTTCCGGATCGTATCGATGCGCGGTCGGCAAAAGTTCCCGTGCACTAATAATAACCATCATCCCCGCCACCATGCCAAATAAGACGGCATAGAGTTGATCCGAGAATGAGTTTGCCAGTACAAGCCAGCCAAGCAACGCCGCAATGGGCTCTGCGAGTCCTGAAAACAGGGCCCAACCAAACGCTTTCCATCGGTTGCCTGTAGCGTAATAAATAGGCATGGCGACGCACAACCCTTCGGGAATGTTGTGAATAGCAATAGCAACGGCAAGGACAATTCCGACACCCGGATCGTTAAGTGTCGCAACAAACGTCGCCAACCCTTCTGGGAAATTGTGCAGACCGATTGCAATCGCCGTATTGACACTCATTCGCATGAGCTTTTTATCCTCATCTTGTTTGGACTGTGGTAGATTCTGGAGCGAACCATCTTCCTCATCTTCGTCTTCTCCTTCTTGCGAGTGCGCATGCTGACCACTGTGCGTGTCCGAATGCTGCTCGGCATGTTCCATTTCGGCAGCCATATTCTGGATCATCTGTAAATCTCCACGGGGTCATCGGAACAGCAGGGGCAAGGACGCGGTACTTCTGTTACTTGATCCGTTTGTGCAGCTCTTCCGTCAGCAGAAGAGTCGCGACTTTCGTTCCTCGTGTCTCTCCCGATCGGGTCGTCATGATGGTGGTGATGATGCCCTCCGAGAAGAAGACTGACCAAGCCATTCAACGCCTGAGTAAGCATAGGTAGGAAAAGTGAGTAAACGAGTGAAGAGCACGAGCAACAAACACACGTTTATTGTATAGAATAGATACAGACAAAGCGAGAAACACTCACCACCATGAAAACCACTCCACCAAAGAAGCAAACCGTCGCATAAGCATACGCCTTGTCGACATCCATCCCCGACTCATGAAACGAAATTTTACTCTTATTGAAGATCTCCACAAAACTAACATAAGTCATGACACCTGCCGAAAATCCCAAAGCCCCCGCTAGAGTGCGTCGACTCGCCAAATGAATCAACGACGGAACAAAGACTACAGCAGCGCCCAACGCAGTCGCCAGGCCTGCTCCAATCACCAAAGCGAAAGCCAGTCCAACGTTGTCATCTTTGGTCAGCGTCATGTTTGCTGCTGCGCGAGTCAGTCAATTTATGAGCTCGAGCGACTGTTGAATAATACTAAAGGTAAAAGATACCAAAGGTAAAGAATGAGGGGCAGCTAATTTATCATTCAATCCCTTCAAATCTGTCCGCTATTGCCTCGCAAATAACAAGCGTTTTTTCTTCTTGACTCGGAACGGCTGTACGATAAGTACTGGGTTTGCGGAGTCTCGATTGGATGTTGCTCGTGATTCTGTCTTTGAGTGACCGGTACAGGGACACTCTACGATCGAGTGTATAGAGAGAATTAAGATCCAAGACTGGAAGACTTCCTCTTTTCAGTCGCGGTCTCTCATTCAAGTTGCAGTTTTGGATGTGCGCCAAAACGCCTCGATCCAACGGTCGTCTGTCGTCCTGTGGCTTAGTGGCCTTCACCTTGGTGCAGAAAGAGATTTGTGAGCCTCACAACTCACAACCAAACGACTTTTTTTTTTTGAAAAACATAAGTCACAACAACATCATGTCAGTGACAAACAACAATAACTCTTGTACTCCGTAAATATTTCCATCAATAACACTATTGAGTTGACCCCGTAACTGAAGAAAATAACACATACATAAATTAGATGGTGCGACTCGCGAGAAGAGTCAAACGCAACCAATCATCGTGCGCATTCGAACGGCTTGCGCTTGTCTTGTTGTTGGTGATCGCGTGGGGATGGGTCTTTGTTCTCTTGGGCGTTTTGTTCTATCACGGTTATTTTTCGCATAGCGTCACTTCACAAGGCAGCGGTGCATTTTCTGATTTCTTTTTCTCTTATCATCGAGGAAAACAATTGCTCAACAAAGGCGACAACAAGACAACAATCCTGCCTTACGAATCTCCACTCATCATTTTACCTACCAACGCGACAATTACCTCCAACAGACCCTGACCGACCTAATCAAGAATATACCTCGTGATTGCAGCATCGGCTGCCCGATTGTAATATCGCAAGACGGGAACGATCCGGCCGTGGCAAGAGTCATTCACGATTATTCGGCTCAATTCTCGGCCATTGGCATTCCTGTCGTGCACTTGCAGCATCACAACAACATTCGGGGAAGCCCTATTCCGAACTGGCGGTACATTACGGGTGGGGTCTCACACAAGTGTTTAGTAATCGAGCCTTGGCTCCGGGAAAGAATATATCCCCACAGCGAGTCATTATTCTGGAAGAAGATTTGCATACGGCAGTCGACTTCTTCGATTACTTTGCTGCAATGGCTCCCATTTTAGACAATGATCCCACATTATTGGCTGTTTCAGCCTTCAATGACAATGGCTACCAGGAAAAGTATTTAAACCCGATCGTGTATTGCGATCTGACTTCTTTCCCGGCCTCGGTTGGATGATGACACGCAAGCTATGGGACGAGGAACTCCAGCACAAGTGGCCGCAGGGTTACTGGGATGACTGGCTGCGAGAACCGGCGCAGCGACAAGACAGACACATTCTTCGGCCGGAAATTAGTCGCACGTTTCATTTTGGGGTCAAGGGAGGAGCCAGCGGCAATCAATTTGGCGACCGGTTGCACAACATTTTATTGGACTCGACACCGGTGGATTGGAAGCAAATCACTCCGCAACTCTCCAAGAGTCTCCAACTACAACAATACAACATAGATTATAAAGAAATGATACAAGGAGCTCAATTAGAAGCGTCGCCGGACAAAGCCTTACAATCAGTCATGCTACGAGACACGCGGATCGAATACAAAGACTTCAAAGAATTTAGACGCTTGGCGCAGGCTTTGAAATTAATGGACGATGAAAAGCGGGAATTCCTCGAACGGCCTACAAAGGCATTGTTGAGACGAGACCTCATGGTGACCATATTCTCTTTCTTACCCTCCGCTACAAGAAGCTCTGAAAACGCTTTCTGCATCGTGATGGAACACATGAACAGACCATTGGTTGCCTAGAATCAAATCGGTGGCCCCTTGAAGAGCAAATCGATGATCGAGCGCTCTGAAACTTCCAGAAACAGTGAATAACAGTCATTCACGCCCAGGGCCAGTATTATCGTGGATGGATCCCCGATTTGGTCGTTATTCCGCTGACAAAATGAATTCGAGGACAATTAAACTTCATACCAAGTTCAAGTTGGCGCCATGAGGAAAGCCGCGCCAAGTGATGATCACTATCTGCACCGCCATGAAACCCCAAGCAAAAGAATCCCGACAATGCGACTAGGTTGAACGGTGCCGACTGTTCAAATGCGTAGAGCTGAGACAGGTAGTGATTCGCTGTGACGTTGGCGACGCGATGTCGGTTCCCTTGCGACGGCGTCTTTGAATGCAGAACACCGACCCACAGTGGTTGCTGTGTACGGGGATCGACCCATGGAACACAACAAGCGCCTCCGCGGCCCCTGGTCAGAAGCGATGCCTCGGGTGGCAAATGCGGAAACAAGACTTCTTCCACAGTAGCAAAAGAAGGACGCACCGTTGAAGCCGCGTCCACAAATTCTTCTGGTTCTACGCTGCGATCGCAGGGTTGTGTCAAATTGACCTTTCGTACCAAATGTGGCGGCGATGGCCATATCTCGACGGCAGCTTCATTAGGCGCGAGAGCTACATAGTTAAAATTCTTCCCACACAACCCTCGTTTCGTGCTTCGTCGACATGGTGCGCACGATGCGAAATTCCTCAAATACACAGTTGGCGCAGAGACGTTTGGATATGCTTGTGGGATAGGAACAGCGTCGCTTCTTTCCTGGAAATACAATTGAGCAATCTGATCATAGCTGGTCAAGTAGATTCCGTCTCCAAGACGAACAAGCCGATAGTCTTCGGCCGCCGGAAATCCCACGGGGCGTACGTCTAGAACCATATCTTGAACAGTGCGAAGATGCTCATCCAACCAAGCCAATCCCAACCAATTTTGAGCTGGCGGACGGGATTGACTGCTGTCTCGAGATCCGTCGGATCGTACGACACCATTCATAAGCTGCCGTTCCTCGGGGTGTAAACAATAGTGCTGATTAGAGACACGAAAGGAAGCCAGATAATGTGCTCTTTTAACTGGTGTGGATAACTGCACAATAGAAGGATTGTAATCAAACAAATATTCTCTTGTCGGATAGACTCGGTCGGGATACGACGTCAAGAGATAATCTGTAATATTGTGCGTCGCCTCAGGAGGCAATCGATGAATGGATGGCACAGAATTTAGTTGCAGGTTAGTGATGCGTTGAATGTCCAGCCCAACACGATCGTATCTCCAAAAGCGCTTGGCGGCTGAAGCACATTGATCGGGATGACACTGTGCACAAGTGTGTGGATATTGACGTGAAATGTCAATACCACGCTGTCGGATAGCTTGCACAAGGTGATCATTCCTGTGTATTGTGGTTGCTTCAGGGATCGAGGCACCACACCGCAAGGTTTCCGTGGCCTTGGCCTGTCGACATGAACGACATAAGGTGTCAAGTATGTACCTGTCTTCGAGAACACCGTTCCTAAAAATACTGTTATTATCACTTGATGAAAAACGATCGAGAACGCTAGTGATTGGAGACACAAAGACAGTTGCGTTCGCTGAAATAGCGCGACCCACAAGAAGCAGTAGATAACAATGGCCACCAGCAAAACCAATCGCATGCTTTGTCTCATATTGCTTCATTTACATCGTTGAAGCGAACGCCTTTCCGCCAACTTGATCTGTTGTACGTTGCTACTGTTGAGAAATAACAAGTGCTAGCATGAGTACGCTGACTGACAATATATTATGAAGATTGATAATTGCCGTCAACGTCAAAGTATTCAAACAAACAAAAGTCGCGGCTTTGATTTGAAACGAAAAGGTCGCCCGCTAGGAATGAGGTGAGAAGAGCTCGTCGGACAGGTCTATCTTTACCCTTAGTCGCGGCGCGCGTGGTGAACGAGTTCTTGTTTCGTCAACTGCTCAACTCCCAACGTGTCTAGAAGTTCGAGAAAGACACTGCAACCAAAAAAAGAGCACTTTTGAACCAAATTGCAACCCAATAAAACAGTCCTTTTATTATAATTCGAATATTCTTCCACACTATTCGCTTTGAAGCTCTCTTGTTCTCTAGCGATGCGGACTTTCAATCGTTTTTCAGTGGGATTGCTCTTTTTTGTTACAATGGCAGACGCTTGGGTATCGATGAGACCATTCTCGTCGAGACCCCGTTTTGCTTCTACAGAAACGGACGAGGACAAACCCTCCACACGCATCGCCGAAGGATCGATTGTCACCATAGACTGCCGCTTGAAACCAGAAGGCGATTATGTGCCGGAACCGTTGATTGATGGCGTTGTCTTGCACGACGAGAGTCCGCCAGCACGTCTGACGTTTGCGCTCGGCCGAGGAAACTACTTGCCCGGTCTGCACGATCTTGTGCAAGGCCTGCAACCAGGCGAATCCGTCAAGGGTGTTAGTCTCGACGCCGGTTGGGGTGAACGGAGATCGGATCTCGTTGCCACTATTGAATTTGCGCAAGCTGCAGTCGAGATCCGTCGCAAATAAAAGTTGGAGTTGAACTCATGTTGGCCAATGGACTCAAGTGTGTTGTCACAAAAGTCACCGATAAAGACTTTACGATTGATGCCAATCCACCATTGGCAGGTGCAACTTACGAGGCGTCCGTAGAACTGATCCGTGTCGACGACGGACCGACAATGACTGTCTTTGGAGAAACGCAGAATTCTCGGTTTCAAGTTGCGACTTTTGCACTAGGATGCTTTTGGGGCGGGGAACTGGCTTACATGCGGGAACCTGGTGTTGTGGCAACGGCAGTGGGTTACACGCAAGGACGAAGTGTAGCACCCACATATCAAGAAGTCTGCTCGGGAACCACCGGGCACACTGAAGCCATTGCTGTCACATACGATCCAGATGTTGTGACGTACGATCGCCTAGCTCATCTGGCCATGGAGCGACTTGGTGAAAACAGGTATTTGAAAAATCAAGTCGGAAACGATCGAGGGACACAGTATCGACACGGTATTTATTATCATACGGTGGAGCAGAAAGAAATCGCCGAGGCGATTGTAAAAGACTTTGGAGAAGACTGTGTCACCGAGTGTTTACCAGCAGAGAAATTCTGGTTTGCGGAAGACTACCATCAGCAATATTTACTCAAGGAAGGACAGAGCGCTAAAAGGGCGATGCGGTTACCATTCGGTGCTATGGCTAAAGCGAGAAAATGAACGCACGCATTATATTTACAGCCCATTAAAGGCCCTTAGAAGAGACTAGTATCATAAAGTCTTGTCGATCTATCTTATTAATTGTTGAGATTGAGGTGTGAGTAACAATACGAAATGCTTTTCTTCTCACGCGTCGCAACGCCATAATACTCTAAATCGTATGCAAGCAAGATCGTGGACTACGAACATATGTTGTTGAAAGCGCAAGTTGTGCTTAAAAGACCTGCAAATCCTTCATTCGAGGCACTGATTTCTTTTCGCGCTTGCTTGTCTTTTAATTTTTGTAGCAGGAATTCTTCTGCTTTCTTCCAGTGTTCCTTGGAACGAGCGTCTCGAGTCTCTTCTTCATGTAACTGATTGGGCATTTCTCGCCGGCTGCTATATACGCATCGGTGTGTACAGCCTCACGTATCGTTTGTTGGGCAAGCAAGTACGTGACCGTGTCCTTTGTTTGTAAATACCGCAGTAGAACTTTTGAAAAGACGAGAAATAACTGCTTTTCATCTTTGGTCATTATTTCGTCATCGTTGCTTTCTTTGGGGATCTCTGATAGGGAACCTGTAACCGCTGGTGTCTCTGTCTTTTGTCCCATTCTTGTATTCTTTTGCTATTATCTTTCAATATTCACGGCGGCCTGCTTTGTTGCATTTCCAAGGTTTCGTCGTCCCTTTTGGTTTGCCTTTTGTGTTTGATAGATTTCATAAAGGAGAATGCGGTATTCCATATTTAGGGCTTGGCGACGTGACACATCGTATGTATTCATCTATTTATACGGAAAAAGTGTAACCAAGCATCGGATTGTAGCGAGTTTGTGTTGCGACAACGGATGATCCGGCACTAACAAATAGACACAAACTATGGAAAACACAATCTGTAAATAGGCCGCTCTAAAAACCAAGTTACAACGTCTGCACCTGCACCTGCCACCTGCACTGGATGAAACGCGACACGCTGTGACGATGGAACTGTTTCGAAGCACACTGAAGCCGTTTTCAGTTTTCAGTCATGCACCAAAGCAACAAACTGTTTTGTTGCCACCACGTTATCATGTCATGATTCGTGATATTCCACCATAAAAGTGCTAATTGTTTAGTATTGAGTTGTATTCGTTTCCGTGCCTTTGCATATGTACTGAACGGTAATCAATTTCGCACTATGAATGGCTGCACACCGAAACGAGACAACAATTTTGACGGGCATTTATTTGCTCGAACTCTTCCCGTTGGCTTTGATCCCAATTACAATCAATGCGATAAGCCATTCCAGCGTCGTATTTCCTTTCCCGTCGCCGGTTTCACTCCCCTTCATCATTCCGTTTGTCGCGCTTTCGTCCCTATGCACCGACAGATGCCGATCAAACATTTACCGACAAGACATCGGAATTGTCAATCTATTTGTACGACGAAACGAGCGAAAGCAAATTCGTGCAATTATTCAGAAAGACGGACGAGCAGTTGGTGAACACTTTGAAGAGGATTCAGATCTCTCTTACAAAAAAGATTGGATCAAAATGCAAGAAGAATAAGGGTGCGACAAGTCTCGTAGAAGACTTACCGACGATCTGGAAAACTAAATCAACGGCTGCGGTTTCAGTGGTCGAACTAAATGTTTCCGATTATTCATGTGGTGCGCTGTTGAAAGAGTCTTTCCTAGAAAATATATTTATCCAGGTACCCATATCTGGTTTCGACAAACCGCTCCGAATACTCATCGAATCGAACCCACCCACCATTGCAAGTGTGAAATCCTTCAACAACCTTCAGGCCAACATTTTCACCAACGTAACGGTCCATGTTCAGGTCAAGTCCTTATTCGCGGCCGGCGTAGTCGTTGATTGGTATGCCAATGATGAACTCGTTCAAGCGGACAGCGCATTGTACATACCGACGGAGAACGATATTGGCAGGGAATTGACTGCAATTATTCGCCCTTATCAAACAGATGAACACGACGGAGAAGGCTGTCAAGAGGCTTACCGTTTCGCAAAGAGAGTTGAACGATGTCCTAAAAACACTTTGTTAGACTTGCGACTGGATTGGACCAAACCGCGTCTTTCCACCGATGCAAACCTCCGTGTGTTGACATACAACATCCTGGCGGATCAGAACTGCACTCCTTCGTGGCACCCGTATTGTGCCGAGGAAATCTTGTTGAAACAGCGTCGATTTCCTTTGATTGTTCATGAGATTCTATCGTACAACTCGGATGTTATTTGTTTGCAAGAGGTCGACGAACATATTTTTGAACGATTGCTTGAGCCAGTTTTGAATGAGTATGGATACACGGGATATTATTCTAGCAAGAAGACAGATGGCCAAATGGAAGGATGTGGGTTATTTATCAATACAAAGCGACTGGAATGGGTCGATCGTGAAACTCACGAACTTAAATCATATCTTCCAGTCGATGGACCAGGACCCGATAGCTGGAATTCCAGTGACGCCATATACAATCTACTCAAGAAAAGACCGGATTTGGAAGAGATTTTGTTGACCAAGTTAGGTCACATTCTACAACTCGCCTGTGTACGAGATATGGCTACGGGAGCCCACGTTCTCTTTGGCAATACTCATTTGTTTTTTCATCCTAACGCAAGTCACATTCGAACGTTACAAATGTGGACCATCTTGCGGATTCTAGCACAGGCAACAAAGAAGGATACTACAACGACAAAGCATGTCATTCTCTGTGGAGACTTCAACAGCTCTCTTGTAAACAGTTGTGGAAAGCTGCTTGTCGAGGGTGTCGTGCCGGCGAATTTTAGAGATCTAAAGAATCACCTGAATGCCTTTCAGTGGGGCAAACGTGGCCAGCGCTTCGACACCGCAACAAGCGACGACGACTTTCCAGAGATATCTGTATTAGGAGACTTTCAGGAAATGAAATCTGCAATCATCCCCGCCCCTGTCTTTACTCATTTGATTCCTGGGTTCAGCGCCAATCCGGACCACATAGTGGTCAGTAGCGGCCTGGTTTCACTGAAACATGCAGAAATGCCAAGCGAAGATGTGATGACTTGCATGCCGAACGAAGGCGCGCCTAGTGATCATGTTAGCGTATTATGTGACTTGGAGATCATGGTGTGACTGAATTTACAAATAACTCGCTCTAGCTAAGTTCCGCGTTTCTTGCTATTGACGCTCATGACTCCTCATATCAAGTTCGGTCCGTCCCAGTGACGAATAGGACATCAGATTACATACTCTAGAGCATTACGATATTGATTCTTGACTCGTTAGGAACCTTTGGCTAGAGAGAGGTGTCACTGACATGATTATTCCTACCGTCTGCCCTTGTCGTATTATTCGTCTCCTGGTTCAAAAAATGAGCAGATGGCTCAGAATTCTAAATGACGCAGTATGCGTTTTGAAACGTCGGCGCCACAGCAAAAAGTACAAAAAGAGGCAACCCGGGACTCAGGGATTAAATTGACATCTGACAGTGGGACATCTGGCATCTGACGCACCCTCGGAAGTGTACTAAAGAAGAAACGTTTCTGTTCGAAACTTTTATCAATGAGCTTCGTTTCCGACTTGTTTACAGCGGAGCAGATGGCCTGGAGAACAAGCAGATGAAAGGCACATGTTTTGGTACACGATCACGTCTCGCGCGACACAGGACTGCACTGTGGTGAAGCAGATGCTTTCTTGCTGTGAGCAAGTCAATTTACATCTGTCTACAACTACAATCATCGAAAAGGGAAGTATCCGAACTGAAACCAGATTGCATTGTTCTCTCAAAAAATGCTCAACCTGCGCATAGAGGCCAATTTATCATTGCAGCAACCGATGCCATATAATTCTTTTTCATTCACAATACACCACATCTCAGCACACCCACAATGGACTGCACAATTCAAACATACACCGACATTTCTACAGGCAAGCGTAGCGCGCTTCCGCCTCCTAACGTGATCGTAGCTGCCTTGAACAATTCCGCATTGCAATTAATGAGTCAAGGAAAAACGAAGAAGCTATCAATCTACTCGGTAATGCGTTAAGCGCCCCGGCTGCCGGAAGCTTGCTTTCCTCAAGCAGAGTGATACATGACGAATCATTCATGCCCTTGTCGATGGGATCGTTTACCGCCGTCGAAGGAGACCCCATTGTCATCACCCGACATGCTGATGATCCGTTCAGCGCCAGCCCCGACCTGCAGCTCCCAGAGAAGATTGTCGAATCGGCGTCCCCAAGTAACTTCTTCACAATCTACAACCGGGTGGTTGAAATCGCCGATATTTCATCCCGCAAATGGGAAAAGTATTCCAATCACATTCCCGCAATACTGTTGTACAACAGCGGCTTGGCCTGGCACAGAATTGCGTTTCGGGAGAACTGCGACGCCAAGTATGAACGAGCTCTCGAGAACTACAACGCCGCCCACTCTCAGCTCATCTATCATGCCAGCTTGGGTATTTATCATCCTGAAGTTTGTGACATTTTACTACTCGCGCTCTGCAACAATATGGGGCACATTCATTCCCACTTTATTCATCTGAAAGAGACACGACTATGCGTCGAAGCCCTCTTCACTGTTTTCTTTATGATTGGCAACAAGCGCATCTTGTCCAAGGAGGAGTACGTCTTTTTTTACATGAACATTCTTCTCACTGTAAATCGAACGCCGGTCCTGGCCCCTGCAGCGTAAGTCCAATCACAGCATATAGTCACATGTGTACATATAACTAGATCACTGTTTTCATGTTTTGAGACTTAGCTTTACGTAGCCTCGTGTAAACCTAGCCGGTCGTTGCGCTTGACACCAACGCGAACTAGTGAAACTTTGGTAGGCATTTCAGTATCTCTTAATGCACTTTCTCAGGATAGATCGTCGGCCCTCATCCAGTTACGCATACGCCCAAGTTCTTCAAGGTTTCACCTCGCAGTGAAAGCCTATACGGTCAAATCGCGCGTCGACGAGGCCAGGTAGCCTCAAGCCAAGAACCTTTCTGCCAGAATGCCGAAAAGAAGTCAACGGACTCTAAGGGCCTATGGACCACAAAAAGATGCAAATCAACGGTAGTCAGTAAGATGAAGATCGTTTTCCATTCCTCGAAATAATTTTTTGCTGCTAGGGAGGCGAGCAGTTCCACAGTATCATGTTCCGATGATCGATGTCAAGCAGCAGAAGTTCGCAACTGCAACGCTTTACTGTGTGGCGTTTTGACCGGTTTGACTTTGACATCGGTAACCCATGACAGCTGTATGAACCCTGTCCTACAGAGCGAGCAAGATGCTTGTGTGGTAGCTTTCCTTTATCGACACTTGACTTTCAACAGAAGCATTCGTTTTCTGCGTGCTGTGCACCGACCAGTTCCGAGCACTAAGATTCGACCTCCTAGTTTATAGGCCGGGTGATAATGATGATAGATTAAAGGGAGAAGACGAGAAATAGGAGGCTCGTTCTCTTTCCTCTTTGGTGGCTTGTTCTTTGCATCGAGTTTCGAGTTTTCGGGTAAACCTTGACGCTGTGCGCCGTGACGCTTAACAGGTAACCGGTAACCTTACTTTAGTACCTACTATTAGTAGGCACTCGTAACGTCACTCGTTGGCTTCGCTCTTCGCTCGAAATAGCCAGCGGCGTACACTAAGCAGATACTGTCGTCCGTCATCCACAGTCAAATTTCGTATTTTGTGGAAGTCTATTGCGAATCCGGTACTCAATAATATGCAACGACTGTTCCCTACGCGTATGCGAAATGCGAACTCCGCGTGATGTCGCGCTGCGGTCACCGGTCATCGGTCATTCTGCTTTGTCAATTTTATTCTTTTGGGGAAGAAGAGTATTGGTACAATGTGGCGCTATACATGTGCACCTTTTGTCACTTGTCACTGCCGTCGGACGAAAAAAAAATAAAAGAAGCGACGAGCGACTCTTTTCTCCATGCGGAGTTGAATAATAAATTGTGGTGACAACAGGCAACGACCTCTCCTTATTTATCTTGTTTGCAGAAGAGATTATCCTGAAGCTGCACTGGCGGAGGAAATCGGCTCAACATGGTTGACGAGGGCATGGACTACGAATATGAGGACTCTTCTCTTGCTGCTTCCAATCCAGGGCAACACTCAATTGACATGGGGTACGGCTATGCGGTTCCTGTGCGCGAAGAGGCTGTTGACATGGGTTATGGAGATGCTGCTCCCTCTGGGCGACGAGGTAGTATGACCGTTGCGGAAGAGAAAGAACGACGTGCGAGCATCAAGGCAATCATGGCCGATCCTCCATGCCCGCGATGGAAAAGCGCCGTTCCATTCAGCACCTGATGGATGGACGACGCTCCAGTATTGGAGCAGGAAGTGTGCACAGCAGTACAGGCAGCATAGGAAGCCTCGGTGGTGATCAGAATGGAAGTGCAATGGGCTACGAGGACATGGGTTATGGTGATGCAAACGGAGGTCAAATGAATGAGGACGATGAAATTCGACCCCGAAGCGACGAAGAGACGAGAAGACTAGAGATCAGTCGCCCCCACTGCACACACTATGAAAGGAACTGCACAATTATAGCGTCTTGCTGCGGTGCTGCGTTCGGATGTCGTATCTGTCACGATGACTGTCCAGTTCTTCCTCCAAAAATCGAGCGAACCCCATCGAGTCGTCGTGTTCACCGAAGTGCTTCGCTACCAAGCAGTTTCACCAGTATGCCAGCTCAACATATTCCGGAGGATAATCATCATCAGATTGATCGATTTGCAATCAAGGAGGTCATTTGCCGAGAATGTTTCACAAGGCAATCAAGCAAGACGTACGTTTTTGTTTTGAAATTGTATCCTTCATCACTCATCAATTATCAAACCTGAACCTCATTTTCTTGCTCTTCTCTTTTTTGCGTCCCTCAACAGCAATTTTGTGTCAACTGCGAGATGCCTTTCGGTGAGTATCACTGCAACATATGCAACTTGTGGATGTCAGCGGATGAGCACCCGTACCACTGTGCGGAATGTGGATTTTGCCGTGTTGGCGGTGCCGAAAACTTTCAGCATTGCACGGATTGCGGTATGTGCATTGATCGTTCCTTGTACAATACTCACAACTGCAAGGCTGGCAAGTACAAGTCGAATTGTCCAGTCTGTCAGGAATATCTCTTCAGTTCCCGATCGGCGTCGCACGAGATGCCATGTGGTCATGCAATCCACTGGGAATGTTTCCGCCAGTTAGCTGCACACGACAGCCGTTGTCCGGTCTGTAAAAGACAGCCGAAACTCGCGAGAGAATGATGCCTACTTGGACTGCCATGGCGCAGAGTGTGGCCTTGCAGCCCGTCCCTCCGGAACTGGCTCGCGTTGTTAATATTACTTGCAATGATTGCGAAGTCAACGCACATGCCTTGGCGTGGCACTTTTGGGGTCCAATGCAATAACTGCCAGTCATTCAACACCGTAGTTGATGAGATTGTTTTGTCTGGAGAGGAAGCACACGAATTTCTAGAAATGCAGGCATTCCGACAAGCCATCCATGAAGCTAGGGCTAACGGTGAACAGACACCTCGTCGTAGAGTTAATCGACGCCGATCTGCAATCTAATTATTCATGTCTACTAACTAATTAAGCGCGATGAAGAACAATCTTATACTTTCTTCCGTGCAGCTCATCAGCGCAACGTTTACTCGGCTTTATTAGTGGAGAGTGTTTTTAGGCTTTTAACGTCGAAGTGCGTAAGGAGAGATGTCAATTTCTCGCTTCTTGTCCGAAGCGAGTTACGACCAGACCGAACTGGTACCGCTTTTGGTCTTGTTCCTGGCGGAATAGGGTCACCGAGCCGGAAGATAACTGGCTGAGTGCGAACAATAAAGGGCTTATGAGACGGTGGACGTAGTCCATTACGAGAATCGAAGATGGGCGAGGATTCAACGATAGCATCTTCATCGAGAGGCTGTGCATCAAATGGCACCTTCTTAGGCGACATGAAGTCATCCTCAAGCTCGTTCGGGGAAGCATCTTGTTTCAAAGAGGTGTGCTTGTCGCTCATGCTAGAATTCATAGGCACAGGTTCGTAAGTAACACGTCTCGACACTTTCTTATCATGTCCGCCCGTGGAAAAGAAACGGCACATGGCGTGTTCTGCATCTTCCTCGCGAAAGCCGTCTTGGATACTGATATCACCGACATCATTAGCATCGTCCACTGTTGCTTCGACTTTGTCCGAAGGATTATGCGAGGGCAGACTTAAAGGCAGAATAGTGGGTTTTGGTGAAGAGTGACCCGACTACCATCCTTGGGAAAATTTCGTTTCACACCACGAACGTCTTCGTCGCCGCCGTAAAACGCAGCAAGTACCTGCTCCTTCTTCGTCTCGTTTTCCACTTCAGTACAAGAGTCACCTTTGTCGAGTAGAAAGTTTGCAAACTGGTTCCGTTTGCCGGGCGACTTCTTTGTTTTTGTATCACGGGAATTCGGACTGCGCGCTTTCAAGGGCAACTTCTGGTGCTCGGGGTCAGCAGGACGCGGTCGCTTTGCATTTTGAGATAGGGATTAGAAGTTGCGCCCTCTTTTCGTTTTGCGAATGAGAAAGCCGGGACAGCCGTGGGTATGGTCGTCTGCTTGTCCACGAGGGGTTGTGCAATCGTCCCCGAGTTCACTGAAATGGAAATATCTCCAAGAAATTCGGACCACTCCCACCCAAAGCGCTCGAGTGATGGTTGATGCTCTTTTGTATTGTGAGGGTCGTTCAAGTATTTGACACGACCTTTCCCGACATCGAGTACGGGATGGTAGTAAAATATGGATTCACTTTTACTCAGCAAGACTTCGTATTCTGGCGTCCCTTGTTTTCCGCAAAGCTGCAAGATCGAACGAAAACGATCTTCTGCCTTACGGTGCACGTTGTTGCGTACATGCTTAAACGAAGTAACGGTTCCGACGCCGCCCAATTCATTCGGAGCATAATCACAGCCAGCAAAGACACAAGCCTGTACGAACAATCGTACACCCATTCCTTCGCTTCGCTCTTCTCTTGTGGCGAACGTTTGCAGAAAGGCTTCGATACTTGACGCCTTCTTTTGTTTTGGTCGTCTAATAGTTGAAGGGAGGTCTGCTTAGGATTGAAGAGCCAATTCATGGATATGATATCGCACTTTCCGGATTGACCGTCCAGTTTGAAAATGATAGGGACAGGTGTGGAAGTCGTTGCGGAATAGACCAAAACATCGGAATCTTCGGTGATCACGGCATGGGTTAGACCCTCAACACAGAGTTGTATAAGCTGAGCGTCAGCTTCGTAAGGTGCCCAGACTGTTTGAATTTGGATTCTTGCGTCTTTTAGCTTTTGATGAACTTCCTTGATGACTTCCTTTCCAAGTGTTGCATGCACCTTTATGCAGGACCTGTATTTCTCATACATTTTGTCAAACTTTCCCAATGTCTTGAACTCTCGTGCTTGTTGAAGATTTTGAAGACGGCGGTTTTCTCTGTCTTGATTCGTCTGTGCCTTCAGGGGCATCGCTGGCCATCCATGACGAGATAAACTCGAACAATGCCGGCACAAGAAAGTTCCTTACAGCGCTTAATGATATATTGTGAAGCTGCCTGTATGCATCGTCGGTCGACCGTTTTATTATTCTCAACACACTCCACGTAATGGTCTGCAATGGAGTAAACAGACTTGTGCAGCCATGAGCTGGCGTCCACGGCAACCGCCTGCCCCGCAAAGTCGCGAATGTGCCCCGAAACGCATGCTGTCGACTTTAATCCGATTAACAATCCTGAGATACCCATTTTGTAAATAAGCTGTGAATAAAAAGAGAGCTTCGCTTGCAATTGATGGCTAAATAACAAGTAATGAGGCGCATTGGTTCCAAGCAATAAACGCCGTCATCGCGGTTTGAATGATGAGAGAGAGGTACTCCATGTGCTAATCGAAAACGGGCTCGAAAACTCTTCTACTATGGTATTTATACTATTTCGCTGCAAATCAGAGCCGCTGCGATTCGCGACGGCCAGCCCCTTCGACGGGCAACCTCAAACTAAGGATCTAACAACTTCTGCCGCCCTACTTCACCATTTGATGATTAGGCATCGCGCTGACGCTGTTTTTCCTTCAATATCTTGCGAAAGTCTTCCACCAAAGCAGCCTCTTTCTGCTGTTTTTCCTCCATAGTGATCAGAGCCAAAGCGCGCTGTTCTTCTGCCGAATAGACTTGATTCTCTTTGCGCAAACGAATAGCATTCATTCGAGAGTGACGTGAACCCGACATGACGTATCCGCTGTTTTCGTACTTGTCAATTTCTTCCGACCCATATCCGATTTCACCACGGCGCGGAACGCGCAAATTCTGCTGCACGTACTGAGCAATCGCTTGGCCTTCTCCGGGAAGCAGCGCTTTTCCAAATGATTTCTGGGCGTGTTTGGGGTCCATACCCATGGCGGCATTGGATTGGGGTAAAGGTCGGGGCCGACATCGTCGTCGTCGTCGTCACTGTCATCCGCGTCTCCTTGTACAGCTTTCTTGAATTCGCGAACTTCCGGACTAAGGTCGATATCCGTGCTATCGGGCAAGGTGGTAATCTCTTCAGGGGCTGGACGCTGGTTTTGACACGCTTTTCTTGTGCCTTGTCGACTCGGACGATGAGGAGGAGGAACTCGATGAAGATGAACTCGAGCTCGATGACGACGAAGGCGAGTCACGACGTTTGTGTCTTCCCGACTTTGACCTCGACTTGCGCTTGTCGCGAGAACTTTGACGACTTTTGATCTTCTTCGTCGCCGCTTACGACGCTCTTCAGAAGATGAGGAAGACGATGAAGAGGAAGATGCTGAAGTGCTTGCCGACGAGGAAGAAGATGCATCCCGATCCGGTTTCGAAGCGTGACGCTCCTGCTTTTGCGGAGGAGGGCTCGGACTTCGAGACCACAACAGTCGATCCTCATGATACGATCCGTCCACGTCGTTCCAAGCAGGGCGCCGTTCCGCACGACACCAACGGAGCCTCTCTTGTGCTCGTCGTTCCAAGTGATGCGGGCCTTGGGAACGGCGATCGTCTCTACGCTCTTGCTGCGGCAGTGCTTCTCCCGTTTGCTGATCGACTCCAATCATACCCAGACGGATGCGGCCTCGGTCCTCCACATCCAGGATGCGGCAGTATACTTCTTGTTGCAGCTGCACCACGTCTTCGACACGCGCCACATGATACGGCGCCAATTGCGAAATGTGCAACAACCCGGTGGTATTACGCCTGAATTCCACAAAAGCTCCATACGATTCGACTCTCACTACACGACCACGCACAATCTGACCCGGTTCCATCGGTGCCGTGCTGTGGTCAGCGCGCTGATCACGGCGCCTGCGTTCGTCGTCACGATGATTGCGATAGCGACCTTCGTCTTCTTCATAGTATCGACTGTTCCGGTCGTCGTCACCACGAGATGCTCTACGAAACGAGCCGTCATCACGTTGGTATCGATCGTCACGACGATGATAGTCTCTGGTCTACGATGGTCTCGTTCGCGATCTCTACTCGAATTGGAGCGAACGCGCCCATCGTCCGGAGAATCATCATCTCGTCGACGTCGACTTGATTTCTGCAAGAGCTTGTTGCGTAAATATTCCTCCTCGTCGCCGCGGCGTTTGTTTCGTATTTTTTGATGTAGGCGCTGTTCTTTTTCCTCGCTGTCTTCTTCTTCGTCATCACGAGTGCTCCGTCTACGTCCAAATTCATCTTGTTCGGTGACTCGATTTGCTGGTTTTGTTGTGTGTGACATTTTCAACGGATTCGGGATGTTACGGGTGCTTTGTTCAATGTGAAAAGGGGAGAATCTTTCTTCTTGTTATCAAGTAATAATGGTTACGATTGATACCTCCTGCAACAAATAATGCTGTTCCAGGCGAGCATCCAAGGGAGTCAACGAGGTTTGTTCGTGGAGGTCGCCGCGTGTCTGTACGTCCATCCGTGCGTCGGGCAACTCCACGAAAAAACACGAGAAAAGAAAATCCGCACAAAAACAAGGATCGCATTTGAATATGAACAAAAGTCCTTCCTTGTCCTTATGTTTACTTGATTTCGGTAACAACGAAATGAAGAAGAGTTGCAATCGCTATTATTTCATTTCTTTTCTTGTCATGCTACTGCTATCCTCTTTTCCAAACTCCCCATCACAGGCGTTCCTCCAAACGCCACCAGCCCTGTATTCATCGACCGCACTCGCTGCCCGGAATTACTTTCGTGCTGATCGTGTATTAGCCAATCGGACGGGACAGAGTCGATCGCAATGCTTTCAACTTTTGAAAGAAAAACGAATTTGGCAAAAGATCGACGAGGATAATAACCTTCAAGTCGTCAAAGGACCCGCCGAACAAATTCCGATGCAAGCGTCACTCTTTATTGATCGAACACACGAAATTCCTTTGCCCCCGCCTCTGGCTCAAGTGTACTGTAAACCAAAATGGATGTTATCGGTTCGGAGTGACCCCATGCACCGGCCTTGTATTGCCAATGTTTGTCCGAATCTTCATCCCGTCGGTCGTCTCGATTATGACACGTCGGGGTTGCTCTTGTTCAGTAGCTCGGGGACGCTGACACAACAATTGCTGCATCCCAAGCACGAAATTGAAAAAGAGTACGTCGCCGTTGTCACAGGAACCGTCGATACCGAAGTGCTGCGTCAAAAGCTACGAGACGGAGTCACCACGTCGGAAGGCGTACACACGGCAGTCTTGGTGGACGTTCAGCGCTGGGATGCGGATGCCGTGAGTCCTTATCTTCAACAAGTACAGGCGGCCGTACCGTCGCATTACAATCAGACGGATTTGACAGAAAAGGGGCACTGGCGAATCTTTGAGGCAAAGGAACTCTCGACGGTCCGATTGACAGTACAAGAAGGAAAGTATCGCATGGTGCGTCGAATACTCGCCAATTGTGGTCATGAAGTGGTTGATTTGAAACGAGAACGTTTGGGGATGATATTGTTGGGAGATTTACCAGAAGGAAAAGTGAGAGACTTGACGGCGGACGAGTTGGCGTGGGCGGAGCAAATTTTGGAAGGCAAACAATCCAGAAAAGACAAGTATGTACCGAAACGGTTGCGGAAGGTGGCGGAGTCGGAGGTTTCTTCTTGATGATTGTGGTTGTTTTATGATAATATCTTACACGAGTATAGATGTGAACATAGTATCATGACAAGGGCTATGAGCGACAAGAATATGCTCCTCGTTCTTCTTCTGCATGATCTACGCTGAACGAATCAAAAGGAACACGTCCTTGCTATAAAGGATGACTGTCAACCTATAATATTATTCTCTTTGCTCATTACACCATTTTGCAACACGGATGTACTCCTAAAATTCGTATAGACTGCATGCAACAATATAATATAATAATATCTTTTCATTTTTAACAAATGAAGAAACAATTTCACAAACGTAATGAATCTTCTCCGACGACGACTCACGTCGTCATGTGACTGACCCGCGAAGCCGTTTCAAAATCCGAATCCACCGAGTCCGTGTCGGGCAACGACTGTTGATCCAAGCCAGCAATGACCTTGGATCGACGCAACACTGTCTCGGCCAAACCACCCGACGTGTGCTGCTCATTGCTAAACTCCAAGCGCGTGTACACATTCAAATTCTTGCGGTAATGTGCAGGTCTCTTTTCCGATATTCCGACGGCGTCGTTCCCATGAGCTCGTATACGGACAAGTAGATGGGCTGCTGCCCGGTAACACGGCACAATGAAAGGGCGCCATGCCCGGCACATTGAGTGACTTCCACAGAATCCAATCGCAGTAAGCACTCCAGAGACACATGGTGTATGTGTCTTCCAAGTTCCAGTCGACACTTCCGGCGCCCATTTTTCGGCGGCGCTTGACCGATTCGTTGGACTCGTACAGCTCGTATCCGAGTTCCGGGGCGTTTCGCCTGGCTTGGAGACAATGATGCGGTCCATACTGGCTTCTACCGGAAAGCTGAGATGCGTCTTTTCGTACGTGCCCGAGGCATAATCCTTCTTGCTCGGTTCCGGTCCCCATGAATAATGAAATCCTGGATTGATTCTTCGCACCATGGCGAGTAGAATATTGACCATGGCCTTGGTGATTGTTCCGCATTTGATTTGATGCTCCAACTCGCATCCGAGAAAGAGCGGCCCTTCGGGAATTTTCTTCAACTTGATTTGGAATTGAAATTCAAACCTCCGCTTTTGTCACTAAAGAATTGACTGATGCGAGCCGGTGTCTCGCTCAAGATATGCCCGTCATGAGGATCGTCGACATCCGGAGTACGCACGAGCAACATGACCTTTCCGGTGAAACACGCATTGTCGAGAATCGAAACGGTCGAATTGGGGATGATTCGCTTTTCCGTATGACAATTCATGACACACATCGTGTCAAGAGCAGGATGCTGACCGAGTTGCGCATCGACGACATCGGCTATGGACGCCGCATTCGCAAAATGCTCCGTGACTTGTTCCATGGGGCTGCTGACTGGCATCGTTCGATCGTTCGTTCGTTCGTTCGTTTGCGGCTGTTTTGTGTGGATGATAATACTATTAATTAATAATGTCTAAACTTGAACGAGGCAAGAAGCGAGCTAAATGCTTGAATAACTACGCTGTTGCTGAATTGTATTACAATTCCTGTTTCTCTTCTTTGTGTTCAACTCTCTAGAGAAGAGAGAAACGACCAAGTTAAATGAAAACGTCGCAATCGGTGTGTTCGTTTCGTAATAACACTCTACGCGTTTCTGCTCGGTTCGAATGTCTCAATCTCAACGTACCGCAAAAACGCGCTGAAAGCTCGCAAAACAGGCGGAGTCCCCTCAACCGCCCGAAACGATTTTTTGCGTCGATACGAAATGTCGTACCACGACACTTTGTATGCCAGCTTGTGTGGATTGGACTTACCGAGTGCCGAGTGCACAACCAAGGTCACAGTTTGTGCTTGGGGCATTCCGCTGCAAGACTCACATCATCGTGAGAGGTATAGATCGTGCTTGGGAAAAGTCGTTTCACGCCCTTTCGTTCCGACGAATAATAACATCGTCGTCGTCGTCCTCGTCATTCCTCTGCACTCTTTTTTTTGCTTTCTGATCGGCGAGAGCATACACACCTCCGAGGCCTGTTTTCCGCTTCCTCGCTTCAACAACATGACAGAAACAACAACGACAACAACAACACTGTGGAGATCAGCGCAAGACCCGCCAGCGGCCGAACGTACTATTATCACACGGAAACACGAGACACAATGGAGTAAACCGCTGGAATTGGCTTCCGTCGATGAGCGCAAAGCAATACAAGAAAAGAACGACAACAGCGCGAGTTTTTTGCGGCCATGGAAGCGAATATTCTCAATTCCATTGCGGTGGGGAATTTTGTCAAGACGACGAATAATCATCAAGAAATTGCTGTACCGACTCTGATACATGACCCGGACACTCGTCCTGCGACCAAAGAGGCGTCGCGACGATCACAAATGATACGAACGATTAGTTCGATGGAAGACTCTGTTTTGGTCGATTTGGTGTGTCGTGTTCCTTCGACGCGAAATGTCTTTCGTTCCAGCAAACTACAACAAGAGGACGCGAAAGAAATTGTGTTTCAACCGAAAGCGGCCGAAGCGACGCCTCCGGCGAGTCGGAAACTTCCGACGACGGAAAAGCTCAAGGAAACGACACCGACATTAGCAACGAAAAATATCAACATGACGCCGACTCTATCACTGTTGGAAGCCACGAAACGCAGCAATCGATCGTTACTCATGGAAGCCAAAATGGCGAGCAAGATTTCACTCAATGCAATTGATGAATTTGATTCTCTGAGTGGGAGTGCTTTGCAACTGGATTTGACTGATTTTGGTGATTTGAGTTTGGGAGATCACGATGATAACAGGGACAATGACGACGAGAAGGGTGAACGAAGCGGACTCAGTCGAGAAGCTAGTTTGGGAACGTTGCTCAAACAGTTGCCAAAAGAAGGCGCGAGTAGTATGCGCTCGATTTATGGGACGTCTTCGTTCGATGAATCCAAGCTTAGTTTTAGGCTTACCATGGAAGAAACAGAAGCGCTCGAAGAACTCGCCATGGTGTCCGAGGAAATGGCAAAGATTGGGAATGAAGACGCTAGTGAGTTTGATTTGGATTTCACGAATAACAGAGATTTAATGTTTCTTCGAGATATACACGAGGCGTCTCAAAGTGAGGATGAGACGGAAACAACCGAGGGAAATGAAACAAGCTCGGAAGGATGATTTCGCTTCCTCCGCTGATGAATGCAGCTGGAGGTACACCGCGAGTCATTACGGAAAAAGAAAATGCTGCAACGTTTAGGGGACTCGATGCGATCCATGAGGACGTTGCAACAACAATCATCTCAGAAAAGTTTTCTTCGAAACCCTCTTTTGAGAGACGAAATACGTGTGGAAATTTGGTACGTTGTGAGAATGTCGCTCGAATTGTTCAAGTTGTCGCCCCTGTCTCACCAATGAGTACGAAATTGTTTTCAGTACGTCGGATCGACAATGTCTACACCTGATTCAGATGCAACGTTAAAATGCATTTGCGGAGTGTATCGTGCTCATATTTTGAATGCTGAAAAGGAGGGTATTGATGATGATCAAGACTACCGTGTTTTCAACGATTTGGAATCGCAGCAAAGAGCGCGCAACAAAGGCGGACGTCCAAAAAAGGATTCAGCGCCCCTGTCTTTGTTGTAAAACCTCCATCTCCGACTTTTGAAGAGATTTCGGCGTTTTTCAGAGATGTATTCTATTCTGCCAAAATGGAACCTGACTGCATGATCATCACCCTAATATACGTCGAGCGCCTAATAAAGACAACAGAAGGTAGACTCCGCCCGTGCACAAGTAATTGGAGATCCATTTTGTTTAGCTGCATGGTTCTGGCGAGTAAGGTTTGGGACGACCTGTCCATGTGGAATGTCGACTTTAGCGAAACGGCTCCAACTGGTATACACTTTAGTCTGCAGCGAGTGAATGAGCTGGAGATCGCCCTTCTGTCAACTCTGGAATATGAAGTTAAAGTTCCAGCCGGCGAATACGCAAAGTATTATTTCCTTCTGCGATCGATGGTAATCAAAAGTGGTCTAGGTGGTGAAAAGATGAAAGCTTCCGATCCGCTGGATATTGAAGGCGCGAAACGACTGCAGCACATGTCTAGTTTGTTTCAACATAAAGCGACCTCTCGGCGAGATTTGATGACTTCCATTTCCTCAAAGAATTTTCAGCAAGCGTCGAATGGATCGGGAGCAGCAAAGGAAAAGTTCAACTAGAACACGTTGTCCAGATGTAACAGATGTAATTATAATCATGATCCGGTTTTCCCTAGCTTTCGATACTGGGACGGGTTCTTTCTAAATGTCAACAGTAACAGTACTCTTTGTCCTTATTCGGGAAGCGAGTTTTGCCGATTGCCGATACGACGTGATGTTTCATTGAAACAGTTTCGAACTTTTCCGCGTTCGCCCAATTCTCATTTCCTTCGAATAAAACGACGACAGAATAAACTATGAACATCATGGTTGCAAGTTCTAACAATTGCGCTGGGTACGAACCTGTAGTATCAATTACTTCTGTGTCCGCTAACTCCGCGGTGGCGACGCCAAATGACGAGGCTAAAGCGAATAAACGGGCAATGGCTTTCTTCTCCTCGGAATTCTGAACAACACGTCGTACGTTATAATGCTGGCTGCAGCAAAATCCTTATCGGAAGGTGGGACGGGATTAGTTTATATAGCCAATATACTTCCAGGTATTTTGGTGAAACTCAGCGCACCGTATTGGTTTGATCGGGTCACGTATCAATCCAGAGTATGGATGGCGGCGATTTGCATGGCCCTGGCCTTTTCATCACGGGGTATTCCGAGCGAGAGCTACAGTATCCAAACTTCTCCATTTACTTACCCTATCTTCCATTTGTTGGGGTAGCCCTGATATCACTACAATGTGGATTGGGGAAGCTACCTTGCTTGCTGCAGCTGGAAAATGCGACTCGCTACACTCATCGTCAAATCAGCACATCGATTCAGAAAGGTCAAAAGGGCGCTGTATTACAGCATGGTCGTCCGGAACGGGGCTGCTGGTTTAATGGGATACTTATGGACGGTAGCGGGTACAGAATGGCTCGATTGCGGAGTTGCATCGACCATTTTGTCGGCCCTCGTTCTTGCAATGTTGTACCCACTTATATACAGAATGGTGCTGTGGGACATTGATGACGAGAAAAGGCCTGCTTTAACTGATCTATCACCAGATATTGAACTATGGAATGATCCATTGGAGGCGGATGTAATAGAATCGAATGGATCTTGCCTGGAAATGGAAAGCACGCAAACGCATCAAGCGTTACTGATCACACCCGAGAACTCCTATCAGGAAAGCGGTACCGCGGACGAGATAAGCGAACTCGATCAACAAATAGAAACAGGAAATGAATCAGAAACAAGCAGCCCATTCCAATTTATTCTCAGTCTGTGGCCGTACACGGTTCCTCTCTTCGTTGTTTATGCCGCGGAGTACGCATGTCAAGCAGGCGCGTGGACAGCGATGGGATTCCCGATCGAAAATTCAGCAAAGAGAAATCAATTCTATCATACGTCGAATTGGCTTTATCAGGCCGGGGTCTTTCTTAGTCGCTCGAGTGGGACGTTTTTACCCTCGCTCCACGCACATTGTGGATTCTACCTCTGTTGCAGGTTTTGAACTTGCTGTTTTCTCCGTGGTTGCTCTGCAGTCCCCACAAACGTCCCAGTTGTATAATCAACCCCTCTTGTATGCTACTAGTGTTTGGACGGGAATCTTGGGCGGAGCCGTTTACGTTCACGGGTACAAACGCATTCTTGTCGATTTTCAAGGAACGTCGCTGACTGAAGTCGCTCTCGCGACAACTTCTGTTGCTGAGGGATGGGGATTTTGATGGCTGACGTCTTAGGCTTGTTCCTTCAAGGTTGCTTGTACCAAGCTCATCACCTTGAGGGTGCCTTGGTTCACTGTCCGGTGAAGAGTTTTCGTCTCAGGGCTTGATGCGGCTACACCAATTCTATTTTAAACTCAAGATTTGCTCACGGTCAAAATTGCAATAATTTTATCATAAAGAACATATTTTTTATATGCTTGTAGGATGTGGGTACGCATAATCCGAATAATGAACGCGTCATCGCGAGCGCTTTAGTCTGACCGATGAATCGGATTCGAGTCATGGACGAACTTGCCACGAGACGGTAAGCGAGCATCTAGATGCATTACTTCTGTTCGGTATCAAATCGCCTAAAGTCTTTCCAGCGGCACTGCTGCTGGAAATGACTATTAATGCAACCTCCACCGTGAATAAGTTGCGCCCATTTTGCGAACGATCCCAAGTGAACCGTACGGCATTTGGCTAGAATCAACAAATATAAATCGACGAAGGTATCGTCATAATCAGAACAATGTTCCTTTCTCGTCCACTGGTCAGCATCTTTCTCCAAGAAGGCTGTTCCCGGTCTAAATGCAAAACAGATGTAACTGGACGTGTCGCGATGACCACTTGCTCTTCGGAATGTTCTCTTTGAACGTACTCGATTGCCATCCTTGTACTATTCACATTATCCGACACCACATAAATAGGCTGTCCCCTGTAGGACAATAACTGACTCGCACAATGCATGGCATTACGTGCCACGAAAGCTGTTTTCTTAGGCCCAGCCTCTTGTTGGTACAAGGCCCGAGTATGTACTGCAACATAGTCGTTGGGTGTCAAATCCATTTCTCGTAACGCCGCATCAATTTTGCTCTGTATTCGTGAAGAGGGCTGAAAGAAAGAGTTCCACAGCGCCGAATACAGTTGTTCGAACGAAGGCTCGCTGCTTTCGCTGGGTGATTCCGCAGTCACTCTAAAGGGATCATTGCTCCACCGAAACAGTTCTGTTCGATTTTGAAATTGCGCATATACATCGGCACCATGAAGCTGCGACTGATAAGCGGTTGTCACAACCCGTGGTAAGACTGCTGGCAAGGGCTTGCTTCTGCGCTTCGCGGGTGGATGGAAATCCGGATCGAGAATTTGAAGTACATTTAATTGGTGACTGATGCGCACGGTTAATTTCCAATCCAGAGATCGAAACAGTACATGATCGTCGGGTATTCTCCAATCGACGGCAGTGGAAGGGATCAGGAACTCTTCGAGAGGACACGGTCGTTCCCAGTGGAATAGTAACACCCGCTTCATGCGCGCTGCCATCATTACAAACAACGGAAGTGGCATCAATCGGTCCGCTGTTCCTCCACAATGCGTGTCTCGATCGAGACATCGGACGACTAAATATTCGACCGATGGGTCGTCTTGGGGTTGACGAGCATGCCATTCTAAATATTCCTGCATCCAGACAGGCAATGCAGAAACCGATACATTTGTTACTTCCTGCAGGGGATTCCTGTTGTTGTGGTCATCGTGCGCGTCGACCGTTTTGCTATGGAAATGCAAATTGAGTAAAATCGTAGACAGCACCGTCAACAATAAGCAAAACTGTAGAAAAGAAACTAGCCCGCGCTTCTTACTCCGCATGCTGAAGAAGATGTGTCTTGTCTTTCATCATGATGTTGATGTAAACCACGCGTACGGTACTCCGTACTCCGTACTAGTATGTTGCTTTTTGGTTTTGGCTTGAGATTGAGATGGAGCGGCAAAACCGATGTTCTCAACTCTGAGTAAGGTTCGGGATCAATCAAAGGTTGGCGATATTGGCAAACCGAGTGCCGGTCCGGTCTTCGATTTTGCTTAGTAACGAAACTACGTTATTTCGCGCTTCGCCAAGGGCTATGCTAAGGGCAAAGTGAGGGCATGAACCGTTTACATTATATACCTGGTATTCATGCTAAGGGCAAAGGCAAAGGACGAGGTGAGTGCCGGTCTCCTGAAGCCTGAAGTGCACAAGAGAATTATGTTTTCGAGCTTCTGCTCTCCTCTCTCGAGTCTGTTGTCATTTAGAGTCACCAAATTGTATGTATTATGCTACCAACGACTCATTTTACTTCACACATAAAATACACTAAGCTACGATGATCCTCGTCGAAAGTGGTTCTTCTCGAATCAGTATCAGAATAGGTAGGAATTGCGAAGCACGGTAAAAGCTACCGCAGGATTGCTCGAAGTTGTCTCCAAATTCACTTGAATACGAATCGGTGCCTCCACGGCTCCTCCCTGTACCATGACACGAAGCAAGCTGGACTGTCCCAGATAGTTCGGTTCGTACGCATAAAGATGAGCGTCTCCATTCAAATACATTATAGGCACTTGATTTTGTAGCGTATCGGCGATGAAGTTTCTCAGCGCCGTAAAAAATGTGGTGTGCTTCGTCTTTGGGTCACAGTGCCCCACAAGAATCACCTTGGACTTGTTGTTATACGCTTCCCGGTAGGCCAATATGAGTTCCTGCACTTTGATTGACTGATACGTCAATCGAGTCTCCCATTCCGCGGTATTTTGAACTCGACCTCCGACAAGATTCAGTCCAATCACCAGGACGCCTTCTTGAACAAACGAAAACATTTCGGGATAAACTAGATCCCGAACAACTAATGATTCAAAAGAGGGCCACTGTCTTTCCATATGTACAAAGTAATTATGCCAGAGAACGTAGGCTTCGTCGACATTGGTGCAGTCGTTCCATTCGTTGTCTCCAATTACCAACAAAAGAGGTGCTGATGATTGATTCAAAATTCCGCGCACAAAATCGTATTCACTTGCTACACAAGGAGTTACCGTTGAAGCACGTATGTCGCCGACATGAAGAAAGAGCTCCGCATCATTGGGAATGGCTTTGATTTGCTTTTTCAGCTTGCCAGCTTCTGTAGGTGTGTAAGGAACATCTCCCGTCGCATAGATTATGAGTTTGGGTTCCGGTGGTGTTATGGGTGCGTTTATTGGTGGGTTTACTGGAGCGTCTATTGGAGAGTCTATCGGAGTATCTGCGGGCGCTTCCGAGGGTGCTTCTGATTCTTTACCGGGCTGTAAACACGGGAGACCTGCAAAGAGCTGCAAGTCACGTCCCACGAAATGGATACTTCTCGCTCGGAGAACACTATAGGCGAAGAGGCAAATAGAAAGAGCTACAGCAGCTGGTAACTTCATTATATAATCATGAACATGAAGAGCTCTCTTTTATTTTATAACCTCGGCTTATACGGGAGAGGATGACAGTGACAGCGAGGTGAAGATCAAAATGAAATCGTCGCACTTGTGAATTTGTCGGTCGCTGCATCGTTCAAAGTTCGAAAATTCGAAAATCCCCTCCATAAATGTTCCTTACTCTAATGTATCTCGTCTGATCGACTCCGTCTTGAAGTTTTAGTACATTTCTACGTACAGTGCAACAAACTTAGTACTTCTGAGACAATTAACAACTAAGTGCATGCAAAATGCAAATGCTGGGGCTAAAAAAGTCGTAAAGGCCACAAAATGTGCGAGAAAAGTCCACGATAGCGCAATGTAGATTGGTGCGAATGAATACAGTCTGGCCTGCAACCGATTTCTTCCCTTCGTCCGCTACATTTTTCGCAGCTTCATGCACTTCCATGATTTGCGAAATAATGAAAGCATTCATTATTGTTTCTATGTAATGTGTTTGCGTTTCGAAGCAGTGAACGAACATCATGTCAAATTATTACGACTTGTCATCCGACACCAGCATAAATGCGTCTGAAGACGATGACGATTCAAGTAGTGAAAGCGAGAACGAAACGCCGCCAAGAGGACTTGCCTCCGACGATCGCTGCATTCTTCATGTGGACGTCGATTGCTTCTACTGTCAATGTGAGATCCAAGATCGTCAAATTCCCAAGGACAAACCTTTGCTATTGGACAGAAACACATTATTGTCACAAGCAATTATGCAGCGCGTGCACTGGGAGTGAAAAGCTGCAAACAAGAACAGCAGCAAAGGAAGCTTGTCCTCAACTGTTGATTATTGAAGGCAGTGATTTAGAACGTTACCGAATTTATGCTCGAAAATTTATCATACTTTTCGACAAGCGTGTAAAACCGTACATCCTGGCATATCTGTTCGAAAAGGATTCATGGACGAAATGATGGCAGATCTGTCAGTGGTGGCTCTTTCTGGCGGAGACGACCGTGCCGTCTGTCGAGACTTCTATGTATACGGCGACAATGATAGAGAAACGATAACATTGACAGAGGATCAAACTGGTGCGTGCAGTAAAGTTGTCCACGACGTCCAAGCTCGTTCCATGAGCGCTTCTGAGCGCGCATGTGCTCAGAAGCTACATTTTGTTGCTCAAATAGCTCTACGAATTCGCCATGAGATACTACGAAAGACAGGCTTCACGACAACCATGGGTCTTTCTACAAACCCAATACTGGCCAAGTTAGCCATTGGGCTGAGGAAACCAGCTACGGTGAACATTCTTTATCCTTGGAGGAGTCGGTCGTTGCTGGCTTCGATGCCGCTTCGGATGGTCCCTGGAATCGGTAGGACAACGGTGAAAGCTCTGCGGCCATGCCTTGAAAGTCAAAACCCTGAGACTTCGCCTCAACCAGATTTTTGGACGTGCCAGTAAGTCCTTTGCTCGCGTATATATTAATGTGGTAGATATCTCCATGCCGTGTCTCATTTTCACATCATAAAGGACCTTTTATCAGTTTCTAGGCAAGAGATCGTTTCGTGTCTCGAGCAAATCTCTTTACAAGCATTCGAGCGAGCATCAGACCGATATCATCTTACAGAAATGCAAGGGCGTAGACACGAGTCAGATTTATGATGATGAAGGTGGGGCGCCAAAGACCGTTTCCGTCGAAAACTCCTTTCATCAAGGTAAACTTGTAAAGCATGAAGACCTTCGTGCAGAAATGGAAGAATTGTACCGACGGTTGTCAAGACTTTTAAAGGAACGACAGGAATGGTCGAATTCACCAGCACTTGCCTATCCAACTAAAGTAAGACTAATTCTTCGGGCCGTTGACGAGAACCTTGTCAACGAAAATCGTCGACCATTCGTCACACGAAGCAAACAGACCGCATTTGAAGGGAAATCTTTCGCTCAGTTGAGAGACTCTAGTCAGAAGATCGATTTCCTGCGGGCAGCGGTACGACCACTGCTACTGGCATTCGAGTTGAGGTCGGATCAAATTGACATTACTAGGATCAACATAGCTGTGACCGATTTCCAAGATATATCAGCCCGCCAAGCAGGCTCGCCTAGTCATCACTCGCAAACAAATCAGTCAAACCTGTCTACATTTATAAAGCACACGAAGTCGACGCCTTGTAATCAGTCTAATCCAAAATTCCCTCGAGTTGAGATAAAGGGACGCCAGCATACAGTTCGATCAACGAACAGTGTTCGCTGTTTCACGGCAACAAGATTGATCCGTTAGTCTCAGCACAAATGCCTCTTCGAATACTATCTGAGCTGCAACAAGTCAAACCTCCAAAGCAGAGGAGGATCGATGACTACTTTAGTAAATCATAACAATCTTCGAAACAATAATCACCAGTTCATAATGACTTGTTTATCAAAATGGGCTTTCGACACACTTTGAAGAGGCCAAGAAGATATCGAACAGACTGAGGTGGACAGACATTCGCGTCCGCTTTCTATGAACGGCGTTTTGAAGACTCAAGAAAAGCTCCACTTGCACACAATAGTCGTGAGCAGATGTTTCATGCTAGTCACGAGACCAAGCGACGACCATAGATCAGCTCTCCAATGAACTTGTTAGGGCCCAACGGCGAGCTCTCGATATATTCTCTCTCTATTCGAATCTCTCGTCTGCCACCAAAGTTGTCAAAGCTTATAGACGTCGTCACCAGTCTGCCACAGGCGAACGCTCGCCGCAATTGGGTTATTGTGAATGTGCTTTGCCAATGGGAAATCTGTTCGGGCCAAGGCATAATCAGTCTCCCGTAATCGGCTGCATGGACAGAAATCTCCAAGTCCATCTCCCAGGTAAACAACTCGTTCATAGGTTTGAAATATTCCCAGCTCTTCTTCTACGATCTTCCCCTTGCACATGTTCGGCGGGCAATGTGGGCAGCCATGAGGCTCTCGAGTCACAAAGTCATAGTAAGGAGCAACGCCGAATCTCCCTTTCGTATTGGTAGGCTTGTTGCTAATGACACGAGTAAAAAAGTGGCTTATTCCTTCTCTTTCGAGAAAAGCGTGGATGAAATCCGTATTGGCATCCGAAACAATGAACAAGTCAGCCAAGGAATGACAGTATCGAATGGCGTCCAACACCTTGTCTTGAACGGGAACCTTTGCAACGGTCGAAAGGATCATTTCGCGGTTCGCTGTGGGATCATGTTGATAGTACAATTCAAAGGCTTTGTCCATGGAAAGTGTCCACTGCTTGAATTCTTCGCTATACAATTCCTGGACGACCTCAGGGCGACTAGGCCACAGCTGTTCGAATACATACGTGTCCGAGTTGCAATCGATCAAAGTAAAGTCGTAATCAAAATGATTGCGATTCGTTTCCCATTGCTGAATATATATTTATAGAAATATAATGTACTTTGGCTGAAACGGACGCATTACGAAGATGGGCGAACTTTTGTTGTGAAGCGTTTTGGGAGAATGCGCAGGTCTCCCAAAAATGCGAGTTTCTATTACTCCGAGTATTTTTTTACGACCCCAATCTGCACTAAGGATGAAGGTTCAACTAGGAACGTCAATAGCTATGGCATTCACTCGATCATCGTCTAGGCATTCCGTACGTTATTGTGCTCCCTCATTATTATAAACGCAATTGCTCTGTTATATCGATAGATCTACTGTTTGTTTTCTTATTTGGCCTGTATAATAGTCGAATCGTTCCATCGTAAGGCTGTTGAAATTTTGTCGACCAAATAATGGTGTCAGTAGTTTGCAGTTGACGCGTCGAAAGCATTCTTCCGTTTACAAGCAGACTTTTCCTTTTTTTTTCAGCTAAAATTTACCCAAGTAGCAATGACCCACATAACACCATGATCAATCTACTCAGGCCACATGACAATTACCAAATTACTGATCAAAGAAAAGAAGACGAACGGAACAAAGAAGCGAAACCATTTGATATTGTTCTCTCCGATAGCAGTCCCTGTCCAAGGACACGTATGATCAAAATCAGCCACCACGACTCCTGTCTCTGGATCAAATCGAGCGTCCGGTGGCCGAAATGTCAGAGCTTGATCACTCCAGATCCAGTCGGTCGTGTCAG
Source organism: Fistulifera pelliculosa (assembly GCA_026008555.1). NCBI lineage: Eukaryota > Bacillariophyta > Bacillariophyceae > Naviculales > Stauroneidaceae > Fistulifera > Fistulifera pelliculosa. Next base: position 2,637 of record BROJ01000083.1, on the reverse strand, counting down.
GAGTATGTCCAGGAGGTAATTCACTCTGTCGATACAAGACTCCTGGATCCGAGCAGGCAGTCATGAGCAGCGAGAATATCGCAATGAACTGAATGACAGCCCAAAGAGCAAACTTGACCGTTTCATTCCACAATTCATTGGCGTAGCATGTATAAAAGGAAAACAGAACAACGCCTGGAAGAGTAATGAACGCCATACAGGGCCAGTACGGCCCCACGACACATTGCAACCGCGGCCGCTCCCCAATTTTTCGCTTGTCTCCATCCAAAATGACTTCGGTTCGCTGTTTCAGAACAATCAAATGCCCGACTCGACCGACGGGACATTTTCCACAAATCAAACCAGAAAATTGCAAAGGACACTTTTCTTCCCGCAAGACATGATCGACAACAGGTGGCACAACCGACATCTTCGTCGGCCCAAGTGACTTTGGTTTTTCCGACAGCAAACGGCGACGCTCGCCAATGGCGTGCAATCTCATCATTTTCTTGGACACTGGCTTCGAGAGAAGCTACTTCGCTTCCGTCTTCATCTAAACTGGCTACAACTCTGTTCCACTCGTCAATATCTGGTTCATCTGTTGTTGAATTCATTTTAATTTATTTCATTTAAGTTGACACAAGCACATAAACTCTGTCGAAAAAAATTTGCGCTTCGGTATCGTTTTCAAAAGGCCGCGATGCGTTCGACAATCTCATGACGATTACCGGTATGACCCTATCACGTTTCGAATCAACTTGCGCAATCAATGCTGCAACACGCGACGGCAAAAAAAAAGAATGAGACAAAACAAACCCATTCAATAATTAACTGCGAACCCTCGTTTGAACCTATTGTATTTCCTTCTTCAATTGCTCTCTTTGATTGCAATTATTTTATCATGTCATACGAATCATTAAACGGAACCAAAAACGCTGGTAAAATGGGTTTGATTCTTCTTCCTCCTTTCGACAAGGAGCGATCCGTTCGGCCGCCGCGTCGGTAGCGTCGGGGACATCCTCCTTTCGAATGCGCTCGCACGAGAATGAGCATCTTTCCGAGCCTCTGACCGGTGCTTTGAGTGACAGTGATTCACAACAGGAAGATCCCTATTTTGTATTTCGAGCGGATTTGATTCAGCAACTCGAGCTAGTCGATGAGGGTTTGGCCGAGTTGCTTCGTGTGGTGCATCAAACGGTACGTCCTTTTCACTTTGACTTTGATTTGAATGACTGAATGCCTTTCTTCGTCTCACTCTTGTTTTCTTCTCAGGACACATCTGTCAATACACATGAATTAAAAGTGCAAAGAAAACGTTAAAACGACATTTGAAAAACGCCGAGTCCACGTTAAAGGACGTCCAAATGACGGTACAACTCGTCGACAGCGATCGAGATAAATTTCCCACATTCAGGATCAGGAACTGTACGAACGACGGACACTGTGTGAAACAAGTGCGGGACGAATTCATCGTGCGAAACAAGAAAGTGCCTCGGAGGCCGTCAAAGCAAAACTATTACAGGATGAACGAGCCAAGGCAATCCGACGGGCGGGTGATTTGGGCGCCACAAATGATGCTGAACGAGAGAATACCAATCGAATTGTGGATTCACAAGCGCGAACTTCTTTGTTGATGCAACATCAGGATGAGACGCTGGATGAATTGGATGCGGCGGTCACGCGCGTAGGGAGAATGGCCGACGGAATTCACGATGAAATTGGGCAGCAGAATAAAATGTTGACGGAAATGGAGTCGGATTTGGACGAAGCAGAGCAGCAGTTGGGACTTGTCATGGGGAAACTTTCCAAGTTTTGCAAACAAAGAACAACGGGGAACTGTATACGATTATGGTTCTGTTTGGGATCATGTTATTGCTTCTTCTCCTGGTGGTGTATACATGAGGAGGAGGAGGAAGCTTTTGTTGTTCTTTTCTATATCTTTTGCTAGAAAATTGCTACAAAATATAATCCTTTACTTTCTAGGCTTCTCCTCTCAGATCTTCGTAGTGTGTATTTGTGTGATGAGCATCATTCAATTGGCGAAGCGTCTACGCTACAGAAGGAGATTCTAAAAGAATGTAATGATGGATTTGTTATCTTTTCTTTTTAAATAATAGATTATGGCAGCCCGCTGTAGTCGCAGCTTGCCGTTCTATAATAATATGCCCTCGAGATGAATAATTTAGGCTTTTGGTACTATCGTGCTCGCACGCATGGTGTTCTTCAACAGACTAAACTCTGTCTTGCAGTTGGGACACTTGCATTTCGCTACATCCGTGAAACCTTCTACGCCCAAAATATTGCCAAAGTACACTCGGTTCTCGAAACTGCAGTTCGGGCACGGGCCGTAAAGGACCTTGTTGTCGACAAAGACAAGGTTTTCCGTAATGACCTTGGATCCGCTGTAGATAAAAGGCAAGCCGACGGCGGCAAGGAAGACAGGGTTCACAGCAATCAGAGGTTGATGAGCTCGTAGCTGAAAAGAGCCAAGCCACAAAGAGGATTAATCCAGCAGGTAAGTAAAGAAGATTGTTTCGGAAATTATCCGGTTGGAACGTGACTTTGCAGATACCCGTGTCGATGTAACATTTTGGTTCCGTGTCGACCGCAAACTGCGATCCCTCCTCTTTTAGTTCCTGTTTCAATTTGTCAAACTCG